>RXPK01003578.1:0-94149 GCA_004143645.1 Protaetia brevitarsis | reverse complement strand
CCAGTTATTCGTTATTTTGACTAAAAATATTTTTAGTTCCTAGAAATTAAGTATCTCCTTTCAAAAGCAAATTAATAACTACTGATTAATCCAGATGCTTACATTTTATAATGTGTTTGCCAATAGTTTGCGGTGAACATTTCAAGCTGTGTTTTTAACGAAAATATGACTGCACCAATATCACTAAATATAAAGTGAAGCAAATTTATGCTATTTATGTTAATACCCCTAGCTGTAAAGCGTATCTCGCCAGTGGGTGTGTGAAATCAGCATTGGTGAAAAATACATTATGTGCATATGCGTTTAGATGGGGCGAAAGGGTATTCGAAGGTACCCACTGATGCTTAATTAATGTTAATCAATATAAAATAATGATCAGGGGATATTATCGTGATATCGCTTTTATTCTTCTTTACCTACATTTATTTGGACCATTAGTATTTGTTTTTCTGAGTGGTTAAATACCTAAAGCCATACACTAAACTTTACCCTAGACAATAAATCTCTCTAGAATAAACAGAATTGAAGTAATCAAGGCCATAAAAGCTCTGATTTGTACAGCAAACTTTGCTGAGATAAATTGGGGATGCAAGTTCAAAAACACTGCTCGGAAGTGAAAAAGATTAGCATGTGTATTCATAGCAGGAGCTAAGAGAACTGCCCAAAGCAGCTACCAAGGTAAGTAGACTTACCCTATACTTGGGTGGAGGGCGTGGCAAAAAACCAAACTAGAATGATCAAGGAAGGAAACGATCTCCTAACAGGTGATCAAACCGGGAGATCCCCGAGATGGCATTTAAAAAAAAAATCGGATTTGTGAAAGAATTCATTAACAAACTTGTAAGAGCGCCGGAACATAACACACATTTGAAACTGAATAGATTCATCAAATGATCGCAGCTGGCTTCAAACGCAGAGTGAACTGGAATAGTAATATAGGGCTTAGAACAAAGTACTTTGAAAGCTTAAGAAAGTACCCAAGTATATTTCAGGCGAAATATACACGTATTGAAAGATGTAGTTCAGTTCAATATGGATACGAAATATACTGAATAGAGGAGATTATTATCATTATGATCTGAGAATCAAGCAGCCATCAAGGTGCTGAGCTCCCATGAAAACAGTTCAAGGTGATCTGGGAATGCATAGGAAAATTAAATAAGCTAACCAAAAAGAATAAAGTAACCTTTCTGTGTATTCTGGGGTCACACAACAGAATGGAAGGAAACGAAACAACGAATAATCTTGCAAAGAGGTGGCTGGAATACTATTCGTAGGGCCTGAAACCTTTTGAAGGATAACTACCGTACAATACTGAAGAAATCAAAAAAGCGAAAAGAACCATTATTGGGTAAATCTCCAAGGAATAATGCAAGCTATAGTTCTTCTAGGAACCTATAACTATAAGAGGTTGACAGAATGCATTCAACCTGAGTCAGAACAATATTCCCATATTACAGGAATAGTTTCCAGGCCATTGTAAACATAAAAGAACATCTAAATCTGAGTAAGCTTAGATAGCAAAGAATGTAATGTAATTGTGTAGGGAACTGGAAGAAATTTCCTCCTCGAAATTATGTACCAACTATGCAACTCAAGAGCGTTGCACCTATGAGCATGTGAAATAGAAGAAAAGAGACCTTACTTAACTAGGCCCTTTCCAATACTCTGTCTTTTTGAAAGGAATAAGATTGGGAGCCAGCTGTAAAAACAGCTAGAATTAAGAACACAAGAGATCTCTTAGGTTGATATAATATCACGCTCCAGCCATATATAAATATCTCTATTTTTTTTCGAATATTATTTCCTCAGTATTTCTTAATAATTAATCTCCTTACATTCATAGTATCTTTGAACCATAATTATTATTATTGCCCAATTAATATTGTGTTGATAAAAGTTACAAAGTGAACGAAGTCACCTGCATCGGACGTATGTTAGTAAAAATTACAAAACTTCTTAAAATACAACACGCAATGCTCCTTGTTTTATTCTCCATTACAAATCTGTAATTTAAAAAAATCCGAAGTATCCTTAGAAAAGTACAAACAAACGCCGCCTTTGACACAAATGCAATGACCATTTAAATGTTGATATTCAGCTCCTCCTAACACAGCTGTGTTTCTTCCCACTCAACGGCAACAAACTATTAATCCGACAGACCAGAACACATAGTCTAGGAGAACGTCTAACATACAGTTGAATAAAATATTACTAAGTGGTTCCAGGGGATCATATATTATGCCGTGGTAAAGAGTTATTCTTCTGATCACTTTAAATAAACGTTATACAATGCGTTATACGGTGCATAATAATACTTCTTGACCATAGCAGACTGGCATCGGTGGTGATGGTTGATGCAGGTGTGGATTTTATTTGTACGGCGTAATGAAACGACAAAGTAGATGCCTGCAGGTATATATTCAATGTTGGAAAATGTAGTTATGGAATAAACATCAAGAGAAGAAGAGAACAATTAAGATGTATACTGATAATTTTCAAGTTCTTTAAATATAAGTGAGTGAATCATATAAATGAAAGAAAAGGGTCTAAGTTTAACAACACTTTTTTTAGAATTTTTAAAAAGAAAGATTTTAGATCTCGCAAGGGAAGGTGATAAATAGAGACCGGATTATATGCAAAGTGCATACATATTTTTGCATTCAATATTTAATATAGTTATATGTAGACGTATTACAACTAATTGAAATTAATTAGCGCTAATTAGTGTTGCATATATTTGCATATTTAAGCTTCTTATCTACATTTCTATTAGTAAAATTCCTAGTAATTCTAATGTAGATCCGACAACGACAATTCTCAGAACGATAAATCTTTAACATTGTTTTCCTCTAATACTTTTTTCCAAGAACTGCAAACGTGTTTAATGTCGCCTAGCAGAAGGGGATGTGGTAGGTAATACGTTATTATATTATTAATTCCCAAATAAACTATTCATTCATTGAATATCTTTAAGCGAAACAGCATGTAATTGTGTTACGTTTTAAATACTGTGCGTACATACAATGAGTATATAGCGAACTCTGAAACTGGGTAAAAGATGGCGAACAAAATATTTTCGAGCCGACTGCAGTAAACTGGTAGTTTTAATTTTACTAAAAGCTTTACAATTGTTTTTAAATCCTTAACCTTCGATATAAAATTGTTGTTGTAGGGTGGTTTCTGAGAGAAAATACCTGATTGATCAACACGCCTAAAACTCCATCCATATTGTATAATGTGAAAAACTAAAGCGATCCACAATGTCTGCAGCAATCTATACGTCAATATGTTAGCAATCAACTTCACGAAACTCCAGAACAAGAAGAATTAATACGGATCTGGTGTAACGCATTAATTTCGTCTACATACCTTGGCAAGATTAAACAATGTTATTTTGAAATCATTTCTGCAAAAATATTGCAAAATATAATATATCTGACGAAAGACCTTACGAAAAAAATATGCTCACATTCCTGACACCAGCGAACAATAGCAGAAATTCAACAATTGGTAGGAATGATTTTATTTATATCATGGTAGATGAAATACGATAGTGTGAGCCGTTAATATTGCCCATTTGTTAATAGGAATTCTTCATAAAGATATTATAGCGTAAATCATAATTTAATTTATTGGTAAAGAATTTCAAAAAACAAATAATGCGACAATTGCCCAATTCGTTCAAGAAGTTTATCAATTTCTTTTTACCGGAAGTACACCTTGTGAAAAAATTTTACTTAATGGTTGTCGACGCTTGACACCATACATGATTAAAAGCCGCGCAAATTAAAAAACAAATATAGTAACATTATTCATACCGCTTGTTTAGCTCATGGGTTTCAATCGTTGTAGCCGAAGACATTAGGAATTAATTGCCCTTTGATTAATGATTTAATTAGCAATGTCAAAAAAGTTTTTTAAAAAGCACCTTTACGAATGGAATTTTATAAGGAGCGACATCCGGTTGTTAAGTTGCCTCCTGAAACCGATATTACGAGGTGGGGTACATGGTTAGAGACTGCAATTTTTTCGCCGATAATTTTGAAAGGAATAAAAAAATGTAATTCTTGATATCACTGCTAACTGCATTGTTCTAGAAAACTCTAAAAAGATATTAACATCAACAGAATTGCTACAAAATCTTTAAGACCATTAAGTCAAATTATAGCTGTGTTTCAAGTTCCATTCGTAAACTAGAAACGCAAGGGATGTCGCTCTCGGAATCAGTCGAAATAGTAGACGAATTTGATATGCTATGTAAGAAGGTTAAGGTGATACAATAGGTAATTTCTATATACGATAAATTTAAAAAGTGATAAATAAAATGCGGGGTATTTGAAATTGAAGATAGTTAAGAACATTTTGGAAGGTGAAACAGTAAACGATTCGACTTTAATTTTAGTTAGTATGTATTGCAAAGTTAAAAAAGGCACTAATTACATCTGTGGATGTTGAAAGAAGCTTTTCTATTTCGAATAGCGTTGAGAACGAAGCTTTCACCGTCATTCACCGCAGATCCTTCGTATCATAGCAGGGCTTCAAGCAGCATATTTCATTCTTTGCCTGAGTGAATGGAAGCGTTGTGCATGAGAAGAAATGCTCATCTGCCATTCACGCGTGAAATGCAATGTAAACCGACGAAAGAGTGAAACGAGACTTATTCTCAAGCGACTATATGCATTGCGCACGCACTACCTTAATATCTACCACGAATGACGGTGAAGGCATCGTCACCTACACTATATATTCACGCCGTGAAGGCAACTTTGAGAATAGGCTTCACTTCATTCGTTCGCTTCACATTGCAATATTCACGCACAGCTATATATATGAATGAAAGCTACGTTCATCACAACACTAATTTCGAAACATATGTATTCTGGTAGAAGACAAAACTTTCTTTTACACAATTTTCCCTCTATACTCCTCTGTGTAGGGATATTTTCGGTCTGTTAAAATTATTTTTTTTTTTCTGCCTTAGTCTATCCAGACTGAGAAAAAAATTGAATGATCATAAATAAAAATAGGATGATCGTAAGTAAAAAGTTCAGCTGCATAGGAGACAAAAGCACAGTTTACTTAGCACTAGTAGAAAAGAGATCCTAAACACTGATACTAACAAGAAGCAATCTAAGTTATTTACGGTCTGTTTCATACCGGTAACTTATGAAGTTACTTATGATAATTAAACTGAAATAGTTAAGCCAAAGAATATATATAGTTGCAGTAAGCAAAGATTTGCCCTTGTCAAGTAGTAGGTGTATTGCTGTGAGTGAACTATTCTATACCAGCTATCACACCTTCATAATTAATACCAGCTATTTAGATTACTTGTGATAAGGAAAGAGTATCATTAATGCACGTTCACTAAATACCTGATATATAGAAGGTAATGGTTTGCTATAAATATACAATATACTTATCTTAAATTTGTTGTTCAACTATAGGTAGTGTAGCAAAAGAGGAAGTTTAGTGAATAATTTATTAAGTAGCTTACTGTGTACTCTGTGTGAATAACTGATAAAAGTACAAAAAAAAAGTTCCACAAATCTTCGATTATTTATGCAACCGCAACTATAAGTACTGCGTACCGAGCAATGCGTAATTCAAAATTGTTTGATAATAATTTTTAATTACTATTCAGTGTGCTGTAGCTTCGATTGCATTAATAATCGAAGATTAAATTCGCATTTAATTTGCTAAAGATGGTACATAATACTTATTACTTAAGAAAAAAAAAGCAGTATTATTAGTAATAGTTTTATTTTGTATAGGACAAACACTGATTACTTGATATGAATGAAAGATATTGGTTTCACATTAACAACAGTTTTTTTTTAAACAATTTACAACGTAATGACTCATAAAATATATTCCTTAATAATGAAAAAATGATCAAAGTAATAATAAAAGATAGGGTAAATGGGCCCCCCTTGAAACGTTATTTAGTTATTGAAATTATTTAAATCTAAACAAAGGACAAAGGGAAATATGGCTTTGAAGTTACAACTAATCACAAACAAGGAAATAATATACCTAGGCGGTAAACTTGCGGTTTCTGTTGGTTCTTTGCATTGAGTGTTGTCTCGGCGGGTTGATCCTCTGGCGGCGTACGTGGCGATTATGTCCGGTGATCGCCTCGAAAACGGTTACTTCGTCGGGGTATCCCTAACTGCAGGTGGCACTTGCACTGTGGGATCATTCAGCTAGCGACAGCATCCACACTTTAACTTCACCAGCGAGCGCAGATATCATCACAATGATGGAGAATTCAAATATCTCACCACGTGGTTTAAAACTGCAATCTTGAAACATCATTCTTCTTTCGCTGGGATTCTTTATACGGATGGGGCCTTGAGTTAACCCACCCGGTATTTCTAATATATTTGCGTTCCAACTGGCCTACAATGGCCGTACTTCTTGCACACCTTTTTCGCCTGTGCGCGTAGCCGTCTCGGGGACTTTTTCATTATTCCGCCACGCTAGCCAATCAGGAATAGTAAAATAATCACGGGGTGGTAGCAAAATTCAAATAATCATTGTTGTGGCAAGTTGTTACCTATTTAAGAAAATACATGAGTTTAATAGCGATCAGCATTGTTGTTACTTCTACTAAGCATGTGCTGTAATTAGATACAGCACCAGTAGTCATAAGTAATACGTTACTTACTACAAATTTGTCAGGTACGCTGTGTAATAGCCGTTAATAAAAGCACTATTTACAGTAACAACTTGCATTCAGGAAACTGGATTTAGTTGCAGGTATTAATTAACGAGAATAGTATCAACTAAAACTTTATCTATTGTAAATATATTTTTATCAAGTAAACACTTACTTACTTAGCCCATTTTTCTCAGTGCATCCTTACAATTTCTACTGCTTTCATCCTTTTCTATATTTCAAAACGCTTCCTTATTAGATACGGCGAGAGCATGGACGCAAAACCTCAACGACCAAATGCCAAGCAAACGCATACGACCTTATCGGTTACCAGGGATTACATTTTAAAATTCGCCCGTGAGCGCGGTCAGTTAGTCGCGGAAATAATTTAAATAAACCCGTTCCGAAGAGACAGCCTCTCTCAGCGAGCGCGAATCGCCATGCATCGGACAGAGATAGGAGCTGACGGAACGTAAACGGGAGTGGGGGGGGAGGATTTTGAGTCAAAACGGCATTTTCAAATATGCAATATTGTCACAGTAAAGAGAACATTCACCCTAACCTACCGCCAAGCACACAGCTCTAAACATTGATTTTTAACATAGGTCGGCATACAACAGAGCAGCCACACAGAGAGGTTGGAACGGGCTGCGGCTGGTTTGCAGGATTGGCCTCAGCGCGCTACCAATCGACCGACAACGAGTAGGTACGCGAATTATAGGAACGAATACACGTACAAAGAGATACATTGGTGGCAATACGTTGAGTTGAATAAAATCAATAGATGTGTCCTTCCTTCAGGAAGCTGTAAATTTATGGGGAAAAGGTTTTGCGACGAAAAAGGGTGCTTTTTCCAATGTCCAAAAGCAAAAGTGAAAGAAAGAGATATTTTAAAGGATCGCTAAGAACCTTTGCTATAAGAGGATGTATTGAAAAACCGTAGCCTACTATAGAAGCACACCAAATGACGAATTGTTTGTATGGCACCATGTGATTTGTGTGCAGGAGCATTTTTCTGCAAAAATAAAGTACCTTTGAACAACTTTCCGCTCTTCTCTTCTTAACTTCTTGTCATATAATGGTCAGTAACGTTGAATAATAATTCCCAGTTATTGTTCTACCCTTATCCAGCAAATCAATCATGGTTACTCAATGACAATCCCAAAAAATTTAAGTAAGAACTTTTCCAGCAGATTTTTAAACACGAAACTTCTTAAGCCTTGAAGATCCAGAGCGTCTCCATTCCATCGATTTTGTTTCTGGGTCGTAGATATGTACCCAAGTTTCATCCATAATAACAATACGACTTAAGAAGTCTGCATCTTCTTCAAACCGAGGCACAGATCGAACGCGGTGTTCCCATTCTTGCGGCTCCTTTTCAACATTCAGACATTTGGGGATCCATTTTGCAGAAATTTCTCATATGAGATACTCAATGCGTCAGATATTCGTTTTGGCCCAATTCGAGGGTCTGACAAAATCATAAACTGCATCAGCATTTTCGGTCGACATCCTTTTTTGTTTCAAATTTTATTGCGCAACTTTGGTTTGACTTTTCGACGTGAAACTTTACACTTCTAATATGTTGTTTTTCGTTGCTATGGTATTGCAATATTTTCTTTGTCCACGGAACCGGTCTAGAATAACTAGCTACCACTACATCCTACACACGTCACATACACGACACGTTCATTCTGCGACTGGTAACTAAGAGTTAGGTTTTTGCAGTTGTCATTAGTTTCTCTACTGTTTTAAACAATTTTATTGAGAGAATGGAAGCTCATAAAATATCTAATAATAATAAAAATTGGTTTTTTTGCCATTAATGGCATCTTAGTTGCGAATATAAGCTTACTCAGATGTCTTTTCAGTTTACAATGGCTCGAAAATACGTCAATATGCGAATACTCTTCTTACTCAAGTTGACGTATTCTGTAAACGTCTTCGAGTTATAGATTCCCAGAAGAGTTTTACCTTGCGTTATTCCCATTTCCTCTGCTCCATTTTGGTTCTTAATTTCTTCAGTATTGTACTGCTACTTCTCCAGAAAATAAAGTTCAGGTCCTACAAAAGTGTTATATATGGGAAGTAGTGTATGTAGTATGTAAATATATTTGGAAGTATGTGTATAAACAATATTTTTTATAGAACATAGTAAAGAAATTGTAGAGCGTATGTTGGAGTGGGTCAGTCTGAAATAAAGGAATAAAGAGTAAAGACGTATTTAAATTTGAGAGGATACAACAAAAAGGTATTTCAGCCTCTTTTTGCAAGATTATCCATTATTTCGTTTCCTTCCTCTCCTGAATGACCCGGAACCCACAGGGGAGTTATTTCATTTCTTTTGTCTAACCATTCCCAGGCCATCTTGGAACTGATTTCATGTGAGATCAGCACCTTGGTGGCTGCTTCAGACATAATAATAATATCCTGCTATCAGTAATTCCTGTCAATATTGAACTGGACGCATCCTTCAACAGCGTGCACTTCCGCTCGGATATTTTCTCAAGCTTTCGAAGTATTGGATTGTAGGCCCATATATTTCTATTCCAATTCCCTCTGCTGTTTTGGAGTCACCAGTGTACCATTTAACGACATTTCTGTTCAATTTCAAGATGGTGTTTAATCCCATTTGCTCTTGTTACTAAGTTTTGCAGTGAATTCTTTCTCAAAGCAGAATTTTTTGGCATGTCATTTAGCGACATATCTCAAGTTTGATCACGGTTAGAAGATTGAGCCCTATGGTTAGTCGTCCCTTCCTTAATTATTCTTTCTACCACGCCTTCGACTACAATGTGGAGAGAGGCAAGATCCAATACTACCTTCATAGCTGCTGTTGGGCAGGTTTTCATAGGGTCAGCTATACACACGCATACTAATCTTTGCACTTTTGAGAGGTTAATTTTTGCGGCGGCCAGATTAGTCCTTTTACTCCAAGCTACTAACACATAAGTGATGATCGATCTCACACTCGCTGTATACATCCAAAGCAGTATTTTTAGGTTGCATCCTCATTTTTTTCCCTCTGCAAAGTTTCTGCTCACCATTAGGACTTTGTTTGGTCTTGTTGGTTACTTCAACTTCGTGTTTGTTCCAGAGAAGTTTATTGTCTAAAGTAAAGTTTTAGGTATTTATCTTCCGTTCTCCAGTCTATATTTCGTCCATCTATTTTTATGGCTTTGTGATTGGATTTCCTCTCCTTAGTGAATGCTACTAAGGTAATCTTGGTGGGGTTGACATTGAGTTCCACCGATTGACACCATCTTCTCGTAAAGTCCAATCCTCTTCTCAAATTCTCAAATTTATTCAAATTCTTGCGTATGTGACAATATCATCAGCATACCCTTAACAAGGTATGCTTAGATCAGTCAGCCCGCATAAAAGTTCATCTACTATCAGGCTCCACATAAGTGGGGATGTAACTCCCCCCTGTGGGTATCCTCTGTCGGTGCTCTGTAACGGTCATATTACTTTGGTCGACACTATTGGCTTATATATTGATAAGGACTGTGGTTTGCCAATTCCATAGTTGGCGACAGAAATGTGTTCACTCTCGGATACAAATTGACAATTCGCGTTCCTACGAAATTGAAGTTCTCTCAAACGTAAATCAACTGGTAATATAGCCGAAATAATGCACGCCGTGTCGGCTGAAATAGATGAATACGCGTTCGCGACCCTAACCGTAACAATCTTTGCTGTGAAGTATTTCCGACAAAGTTACACAAGGGGTCCTTGTACCTCCACATATAAAGCTTTTCGTGACGTTGATCTCATGGCAACTATGCAAATACAGTTTTATTTTTCAGAATGCGATTTTTAAGAGGTATATTTTCAACTTTAATCGCAATTTTTACAAACCAAAAATTGAAATTACTGTAAAATGTATTATTAGCTAAATAAGCAACATATTTGCGTCTAATAACATGTGTGTTTGAGAGCTGCAATTCGAGATTTTCCTGTTCTTTAAGGAAATATTCTTAAAAAACTTGTTTTCACTTTAGCATCCACAGCCAACTCGCTAAATTGATTGTAAAACCCTGACATGTAAAGATATAATGCATTTTTGCATAATCTAGTGTGTAACTCTATCTAAGTTGCAAAATAAACAAATAAACATGGCATCTATAAATTAAATAAAACTATCTAACGTCAAGATCCTTTCGCTCAGATATTTCCGCATTTGTTTAAAAACCCATACAAGAGAAAAGAAAGTTGTAAACCAGAGCAATAAATTAATATTGCTGGAGAGTCGTAATACTACCTTAAAGAATCGACCAGACGTCGGATGAAATTGTATCAACATTTATTGCTGGTGATTGTATTTTTTCTCAGATTAGCCTTTTGTGCACAATGCGCCTTGAAAGTAATCGATATTTTTTTTTTTGTTTAAGTGCAAGAGAACGCCTGTAATTAAACTAGGTATTGCTTTTATATTTCCTGAATCGGATGGTCGCGGCAGTGTGAAGAAAAAGTGACAATAATAATAATATCGACTTTTTTACCTCTAACTTAGCCTTGTAAATACAAGTAGTGTATTATTGATATACACTGGCATTCATAAAGTTACGAGCGTCCACGTTTATATTCTTTTTTTCATTGCACAAAAATAATCTATTCATATTATAACTAACAGCTTCTTGCGGGTTTCGCCGTGTGTCAAAACTTTCGCTCGACGTTTCGCTGTTCATACTGACAGCTTCTTCAGGATAACTGAACTGATTCTCCATGGTCCGACATTCTTCTTATATACGCCCCTGGTGCATCCAACCGTGTAGTTTCCGCTCCATTGACCGTGACGGTTCGTAGTAGGCTCTTCCACGTGTTGCTAAGGTGGTACCCTTCTTCTCTGTTAACGGTTTTATTCTCTCTATTCTATGGTTCCCTGATGAGTCTTTTCCCGTAGTTCTTGGTGGTAGTTATTACTTTTACATTCTTGAAATCCATTTTGTGTCCGGTGTCGTGCATGTGTTCTGCCACCGCTGATTGATCGGTCCTTCTTAATCTTGCGTCCCTCTCGTGTTCTTTTATTCTTACGTCGATGGCTCTTCCTGTTTGTCCGACGTAGCACTGTCCGCATTGGCATGTTATCTTGTAGATACCTTCTGTGCGCCCTTGGGTATCTTATCCTTTGCGGTCGGTAGATACTGCTGGATCGACGTTGCAGTCCCGAAGCGCACTTATACGTTGCGTTTCTTCAAAATTCGGCCTACTTTTTCGGTGACTCCTGCTATGTAGGGTAAACACGCCATCCCTCTTCGTGGTTCTGTAGTTGTCTCCAGTGTCGTCTTCTTCTTAGTGGCTCCCTTATATGTCGATGTCAGTGTAACCATTCTTCTTTAGTGCTTTCTCCAAATGTATCTTTTCACTGGTAAGATGTTGTTCGTCACTGATGGTTTCGGCTCTGGATAGCAATGTTTGTATTAATGTCTTCTTTTGCATCGGATGATGGTGAGATCTTGCATGCAGATATCTATCGGTGTGCGTCTTCTTTCTAAATACTGCGTGCTGTAGCATTCCCTCTTTTGTTTTCTTAACCATAACATCCAGGAAAGGGAGATTTCCATTTTGTTCTTTCTCCATGGTAAACTTGATGGCTGGGTGCTGTGAGTTTAGGTGTTCCAAGAACTGTTGTAGTTTTTTCTTCTCCGTGTTGCCATATTACAAAAGTATCGTCGACATATCGCAGCCAACACTTGGGGTTTCATATCGCTGGAACTTAGGGCTTCTTCTTCAAATGCTTCCATAAACAAGTTGGCTATTACTGGTGATAAAGGGCTTCCCATTGCTGTTCCGTTCTTCTGCTCGTAATATTTTCCTTCATACAAAAAGTATGTCGTGGATAAGCACAGTTTCACTAAATCAATGATGTCTTCTTGTAGTCCAAGTTCAGGAAGTAAGGCCAGTGCGTCCTCCGTGGGTATGTTAGTGAATAGCGATATAATGTCGAAACTTACTAAGATGTCTGTAGGTTCAGTCTTTAGCGTAGACAGAATATCCACGAAATGTTTCGAATTCTTCACATACGTTGCAGTTTGTCCGGTATATGGCTTTAGTAAGTTAGCTAAATATTTCGATAAATCGTAGGTCAGTGATCCAATGTTGCTTACAATCGGTCTTAATGGCACTTCTTCTTTATGTATTTTTGGTATTCCATACGGCCTGGGTGGTCTAGCGGTTCTTGGTAGCAATCTGTTCTGCATCTCTTTAGGTATCGATGAAATCTTTATGCTCTCCCTTACTGTTTTCGTGATCTTCTCCGTTGGATCTTTTCTTATTTCCTTGTAGGTGTTCTCGTCAAGTAGTTCATTCATCTTTTTCTTGTAATCTTCTTTATTTAGTAGTACTGTTGCATTCCCTTTGTCTGCTTTGAGGATAACGATGTCTTCTTCAGCTTTCAAATTTGTAAGTGCTGCCTCTTCTTCCCTGGATAGGTTGCGTTTCGGTGGCTTTGCTTTCTTCAATGCTCTGCTTACTTCTTGTCGTACTTCTTCTGCTTCGATGTTCGGAATTCCTTTGATCGCTGCTTCTACCTCCGTGATGATTTCTTCTGTTGGTACTCTTTTGGGTGCAATGACGTAGTTCATCCCTAAGGCAAGTACTTTTGTTTCGTCTGCAGATAGTAGCTTCGTTGATAAATTAATCACAACGTTCTTCAGCGTACCAGGTTGCTCCTTGATCTTCTTTTCTTCCATCCTTGCAAACTTCTTCACTTGTGTTGTTCTGGATTTCTCGAACTCGGTTTCTGCTGCTTCCCAGGTTATGCGGTCGATAAGGTCCCAATCTTCTTTTGACATTTTGTTGGCTAATGTCAAATGTAGCTCCATGATCATCTTGGAAATCAGATGTAGCTCCGTATACACTTGATGCACTCGTTCTCGTAGTAAGGCTATATAAGAAGAATGTCGGACCATGGAGAATCAGTTCAGTTATCCTGAAGAAGCTGTCAGTATGAACAGCGAAACGTCGAGCGAAAGTTTTGACACACGGCGAAACCCGCAAGAAGCTGTTAGTTATAGTTACACCGGCCGTGAAAGCCTACGCAGTGTTATTCATATTATACATACAGTCTGATTTTTTTTAAACCTAACATAAATCAACCCTTTTATTTGAAATGATACACACAAAATTAAGAAATTGACAAGTATGTCAATTATAATGTTTGTCAGATATTCTGATAGCTATTGAAATAAATGATTTTGTAAATTGTAGATAAAATCGAATTTTTTAACACGCTTTGCACAAACCCCAAAATCCTCAATAAAATGTTATATATGTTAAATAGCGACAACGAAATCAATGAGACCCTTGAGCTTGAATTTGGGAAACTAATCCATCGATGTTTGGATGAATTCAACTGATACAAAGACGTAAAGAATTTCCCAAATTATCGTCAGTCAGCCTTATACAATGTTTTGATTTATTAACTTTCATAATTGAAAAGAACTGTTCGCATTTATAAGTACTGCTAAACGCACAAATCAACCTTCTTGCGAATTTTCTAAGCTCCGGAAAATAGTCTTCTTCGAGGTATTTTTTGTAGAAATCGCACAACTCCACGCCTTCAAACTTAGATTTTAGGAGTGAGTTTTCTTGAAGCTCGATCAACTCCATTTGGAAGTGTAATGGAACATTTTGTACATTACTTTTTGTTGGAGTAGCTAATAAATTGAAACTGTCTTCCATGTTTTTAAAATCGCTAAATTTGTTCGAAAATTGCTCCGACAGTAACTTGAGTTCTTCAGCATATTGAGCATAAGCAGTATTTTCATACGCAGAGAGCGTGTTGAAATGGTAACTGTTACCAGACAGCAACTGTGCCTCCCACAAGCGGATTTTGTTTTGAAACGCTTCCAAACGGCTGTACAAATCATTTACTAACTGTCCTTGTTTTTGAAGTTTCAAATTTAAATCATCCAAATGACCTGTAAGGTCGACCAGAAATGCTAAGTCACATATCCATTTTGGGTCACTCAATTCAGATAGTGATTTATCTTTTATTTGCATAAAATCTGCTATCTCATTTCTAAGCTCGTAAAACCGTTTCAGCATTTTTCCTTTGCTTAACCATCTGACTTCACAATAATATGTTACGTCGTCATATTCGGCTGATATTTCATCCAAAAACGCCTTGAACTGACGATAGTTAAGCCCTCGGGATCGAATAAAATTGATGGTTTTTACTATCACATTCATAACATTCTGGAGTCGAATGGACTTAGAACACAAGTTCTGTTGGTGGATAACGCAATGAAGGACTATCAAATCATCTTTTTGCACCTTTAATTCAGTTGCTTTCTCATACAAAATTCTGATGAAACCTTTACTTAAGCCGACCATAGAATGTGCACCATCTATGCGTACACCAACTAATTTTGACCATGGCAAACCAAAACTTGTGGATACCTTTTCAACTTCATTAAAAATGTCCTCTCCTGTAGTGGTTCCTTTTAGCGGCTGTAAAGCAAGCAATTCTTCAGTAAACTCTTTATCAACACCTCGGATAAATATAGCCAGTTGAGCTGGCTGAACAAATCGATGCTCTCGTCTAATGCTATGGAAAATGATACAAAACCAGCCATACGGTCAGTCAAAATTGTTTTTTTATCATTAGCCATCATTTCTATACGTCGGGCAACAGTTCGTCTTGACAAACTAATTTTTACAAAATCATTTTTCTTTTCAGGACACAAAACACAGCAAACTTCTAACATACACTCCTTGATAAATTCTCCTTCGGCAAATGGTTTTAATGACTTTGCCAATTTTGAACTAACTATAAAACTAGCTTTCACAACATCATGAAGTGGTGTTCTTTGTTAATGAAACATTTGCTGCTATTTTTCCAAATTTGCGATAAACTTCTGGATTTTGTCTTTTCTTATTTGTCCTGCCAGTGAATGCAGTATACGATACTTAGTTGAGTAATGCCTCTTTATATTGATTTTTTTCATCACTGAAATGGATTCATTACACAGCAAACAAATAGACTCATCATTGTGCAAGATAAAAAAGAATTCTTCAATCTATTTTTCTTGAAACTGGTGACCCTCTGCATCTACTTTCCGTTTCTTTCCACCAGACATCATTTTCGTTTACTTTTCGTTCGATAAACTTAATAACAAAATATAATTACTAAGCACTCGAGATGCACACAAAGTCACAAAGCAAATTGACGGCACTAGCAGTTCGCTAGGATATCGCTTGTCGAGGTTATCACCTCGGTAGCTCAAATAGAACTGAACTAAAGTTCGGGCCATCCACCCGCTTATATAGGCAAAATGAAGGAAAGATCTAGAATCGTCTAGTGTAGAACATTTGAGAAGCTATAATCTTTTGTTGCGCCGCCAGTGAGGCGGCAAACATCAAAGGCTTTGATGCTTGCCGCCTCACTTTTTGATGATCGCCGTGACTCGGCTTGCTCGCTCACTTGATTCCTCAGGAGCAAGCGACAAACCCCATTTCACTTGATCTTCCTCATTTGGAGTGAGTATGAGTAAGTAATGTAATATACTTTTTTAATTGGGTTTTTCAAAATGTCTCACGAGACGGATCAAATCTTACAGCGGGCCGGTTGCTGCCCACATATGTGCTAAAGTATTTGAAGCCCTAAAGCGTAACTTTGAAGCAAAACCATTCATTTACCAGAAATCCCCTTTAAGTGCATAATTTTTCATTTCTGACAATAGCTTGCGCGTGTATATACATATATTATTTTTCAAACACAAACTAGTAATATCTCGAGGCCAGTACGATACAAACATCAACGACAAATAAAATACGGTTGAACATGACGCATCGCAGACATCCATCGACAATTAAATAATAATAAATAATAACAAAGTGGATGGATATGCGTCGTCATTTGTCATTGAATT
Organism: Protaetia brevitarsis; assembly: GCA_004143645.1. Classification (NCBI taxonomy): domain Eukaryota; kingdom Metazoa; phylum Arthropoda; class Insecta; order Coleoptera; family Scarabaeidae; genus Protaetia; species Protaetia brevitarsis. The sequence continues at coordinate 77,607 of RXPK01003578.1, read as the reverse complement.
TCGCGTACGACACCAACTAACCTCGGTAATCATGTCAACGTGATGTGATTATTTTACCGGGCAAGGTAAGGCCTGTCACGTGCTCCATTTACGTAAGTCTCTAATAGTTTATTGTGCTGTACTCTCGATACAAGTCGTAGTAAAAATGAAACGGCAGAAAGTGACTTAAATCGAGGATAATTAGAACTGTAGAAACGATTTTTTACAAGCATGCGTTTCCAATATAATATAAAATACGAATTAATGCACATATTCGAGTAATGCTGCTTGGATATTGATGTCGGGAAACAATTACAAGGTGAACTATGATATTAAGGCGATTTTTTTTTCTGTCGGCTTTTTATTCGAAGTGTCGAGCCTTCGTGTTAAACTATGCACAATTGCTAGTCGGACTGTTTATATGTATATACACTACTACTCATAAAATACGGTTATATACAATTACAAATAACTATAATATTGCATAAATTTGTTAGTAAGATGTAAATACAGTGTGCAGATATCAACACATTATACAGGGTGTTAGGTAAACATGCGACAAAAATTCAAGGGATTATTCCTTGGCTTATTCTAAGAATATTTTGTCCTATGATGATTTTTGAAAAACCCCTTTGTTTCGAAGATACAGGGCGAATAAATTTTGCGACAACCATATTCGATATTCGTTGAAATTATTAATGTAAATAAAAATATGGTGTGCGCCAATGAGTTTATCAAGTACAAAAAATTGTTTACAATGCGTTGTTATTTTTTTCGATCTCGTTCACATGAAATGGCTATTTTATCTAGTGGTGGATTTCATTTGAATACGTCTCATCGGTCGCATTTCTTTAGATTGAGTGACGTTTGGCTGTTTGACGTGTCTTTAATAGTTAGTTAAATCCTCTATCATGTTGTATGCGAACGCCGAGATGACTGACATGCATTTCATGTATGGACTTGCTGATGGCTCACTCATTAGAAGCTAGACGATTGTACATTGAACGATTTCCTGACCGTAATGTCCCCGACCGAAAAATCTTTGAAAACATTCATCGTCGTTTTCGTGAAACAAGCTCAATGAAATGAAGTGAAGGGCCAGGAAGATCAATGACTGCAAGAACAGTAAAATTAGAAGAGAATGTGCTGGAGATGATACAGGAAGATCCTGGTAGTTCTACGCGAAAAATGGCAAATACTTTGAATGTAAGTGTGAGTTTGGAAAATTCTTAACGACTATTTGTTGTATCCATACCACATTCAACGCGTTCAGGCACTAGTACCTGCTGATTTTCCTCCACGTATTGCATTATGTCAATGGATATTGTAAACATTAGTTCGCATACCCCTATTCCTGACACAGAGTCTTTTTACCAATGAAGCCAGTTTCTCAAGAAATGCAATAAGAAATTTCATAATAACCATGTGTGGGTAGATAAAAATCCGTATGAGGTATTTGAAGATCGTTTTCAACATCAGTTCTCGTTGAATGTTTGGGTTGGAATTGTGGATGATTATCTAGTTGGATCGATATTTCTACCAGGAAGACTTACTGGCGTGGAGTATCGCAACTTTTTGGAAGCAACGCTGCCTGAGTTTCTGGAGGATGTACCATACACGACAAGAATGGCAATGTGGTTTATGCACGATAGTGCGCCACCACATTTCAGTTTGGTTGCTCGTAATTTTTTAACAGCAACATACGGAGATCGCTGGATTGGTCGAGGTGGACCACACGCATGGCCAGCTCGATCACCAGACTTAAACTCCCTAGATTATTCCTTCTGGGGATCTCTGAAGTCAATAGCTTACGATACTCCAGTGGAGAATTTGGAAGATTTGCGAAATCGGATAATTGCTGGATGTAACTCAATTAGAAAAAACCCTGGTGTGTTTGAAAGAGTTCGACAGTCAATGACGAAAAGATTGAATGCTTGTATCCAGGCTGGAGGAAGCCATTACGAATATTTATTGTAGATTGAGGAACTTTACATGTACTTTTTGATAATAAAATGTTCTTACTGTCGTAAATCTTGTTCGCCCTGTATCTTCGAAACAAAGAGGTTTTTCAAAACTCATTATAAGACAAAATATTCTTAGAATAGGCCAAGAAATAATCCCTTGAATTTTTGTCGCATGTTTACCTAACACCCTGTATATATAATATAATTTATGTTAATATAAATTTGAGATGTAATAAAATATTGCTTTTAAAATTATTGCTCTATTGGGGTACAAAGTTTAAGGATCACAGCAAATCTCACCGATTTTACATGCCATAAAAAATATCTGGGAATACGAGGGTTGACTCTAATTCAAATTGCATGTTTTGTTTGTTGTATATAAACCTTATTGCCCTAACATCAACTAATTTTGTAAATAGCCGATCTTTCGTTATGATTTGGTCTATCTTTGGAATTACTCGCATATTAGGTAATCTGATGAGATAGTTTGTATATAACTTACCTATTAAATTCATTAGAAAATGTATAAATGCGTTTTCATTGTGCATATATCTGTACTTGAACAACACGAAACAGCGAATTAACAAACAACGGCAAGGTCGAAAGGTTACCCAATTACGAGAAATGCAGACCTCGATTTCCGGTAGTTAAAGCAAAATGCATGTAATTGACACTGAATTGGAACTAGTATTTTCTAAACTATATTTATACAGGGTATTCCACGTAACTGGTTCATTAAAAGTGTATGATGTTCTATTATTTACTTATATTTGAGATTTTGGCACCAGTATCTGTTCGATTGGAACTATAAATGCAAAATACCTTAACCAAAATATCACTTCCGGTTGACCGGAAATGGATGTCAACTTTGTTATTTTAAATAGAATTATATAATTTTTTATTCATTTTTGGATTCTACAACTATAAATACATCAGTTTTCATTAGCTATTCCTATAGCTACGTGTTGCCGTTTTTGAGTTATTTAAGTTTTTCTTTTTTTTTAGTCATAATCATTGCATCATTGAGAAATTAATATCTCGGTTAATACTGCAAGTAGAGACTCCAAATTTGCTATGTTATGAATGTAGATATAACTCTAGGAAACGGTAAGCACACTTTACATTCTAACATACAGGGTGTTCAAAACTGAGGAACAAAGTGACATATTTTCAAATGCAGAAAACTCAATTTTTTTTAAATAGAACACCCTGTATTTTAATTCGGAATTAGGAAGTAAATATCATCCCCTATCACTTTATATGAGCATTCCCTATACCTATCTTTAATAGATTTTGAGATATGAACGACCTTTTGTTAAACAGACTAAGTAGCCCTGTCTTTGCGTGTTTGTAGCTGGCTCTGAATGGGATTAATGTCAAATTCATTGACTAACCAATAGTGTTTATGTATATCATTGTAATTACACTTTCGTACAACGCAATATCAATAGAAATGACTATTCGACATTCTTGTATGGCTATTCCAAAATAATACATTAATTTGACGTGAATCCATTTCAGAGCCAGCTACAAACATTTAAAGATAGGGCTACTTAGTCTGTTCGACAAAGAGTCGCTCATATCTCAAAATCTATTAAAGATAGGTATAGGGAATGCTCATATAAAGTGATAGGGGATGATATTTACTTCCTAATTTCGAATTAAAATACAGGGTGTTCTATTTAAAAAAAAATGAGTTTTCTGCATTTGAAGATATGTCACTATGTTCCTCAGTTTTGAACACCCTGTATGTTAGAATGTAAAGTGTGCTTACCGTTTCTTAGAGTAATATCTACATTCATAACATAGCAAATTTGGAGTCTCTACTTGCAGTATTAATCGATATATTAATTTCTCAATGATGCAATGATTATGACTAAAAAAAAAAGAGAAACTTAAATAACTCAAAAACGGCAACATGTAGCTATAAGAATAGCTAATGAAAACTGACGTATTTATAGTTGTAGAATCCAAAATTGAATAAAAAAATATATCATTCTATTTAAAATAACAAAGTTGACATCCATTTCCGGTCAACCGGAAGTGATATTTTGGTTAAGGTATTTTGCATTTATAGTTCCAATCGAACAGATACTGGTGCCTAAATCTTAAATATAAGTAAATAATAGAACATCATAAACTTTTAATGAACCAGTTACGTGGAATACCCTGTATACATAATAGGGATTCTGTTACATTATTATCTCCAAAAGCGTTATTAAATATATATATTAATTTACTAAATAATCGATCATTCGAGCAGCTCTACACTTACAACGTCCTCAGAATTAATATTTATCATTTAATATGTGTAATTACCGAGTGGCGGTCTAGGACGGCTAAGTAAAGCCAAACAATAAAATATTAAAAAACGCAGGTAAAGGCGAACACCACGGTTTTTGTCAACGCTGTGGGTTTCCAAGGTTTCATAATTACGATTTGCCGCCGAAAATTCGTCCTTGATGAGCCGCTAAATCTTTTTTAGTTTAATTATCGTCGAGACAAAAATGGTTTGGTTGATTATATAATCGACATATGCAAATGGCTGTTTGTTTTAAGGCAAGATATTTGAATCTAATGAAGGCTTAGAGCAACAATAGGAAGAATTATTCGTGTAGAATTTTGATTTTGGTTTTATGATGAAAGGAGTTTTATTATTAATTCTTATATTTTTCTGTTTGTTGGGAGAGAGTCTGCTATAATCAGAGGACTTAAACGGGATAGGCATCCAAAATAATAGTATTTAACATTTTAGTATCAAAAAGTGCACGGAAAGTTCCTCAATCTACAATAAATAAGATACAAGCATTTAATCTTCTCGTCACTGATAATACACTTATATAAAATCAATGGCCACGGAGTAAGGGAAAACCATGGCAAAAACCTTACTCTGGGAGGTTCTGGCAAGAAGTCCCAGACCCAATTTCTCCACTGGAGTAGCGTAAACTATTAACTTCAGAGATCCCCAGAAGAAATAATCTAGGGGTTTAAGTCTGGGGATCGAGCAGGCCATGCGTGTTGCCCACCTCGACCAACCCAGCGATCTCCGTATATTGCTGTTAAAAAATTACGAGCAACCAAACTGAAATGTGGTGGTGCACCATCGTGCATAAATCACATTGCAATTCTTGTCGCGCATGGTACATCCTCCAGAAACTCAGGCAGCGTTGTTTCGAAAAAGTTGCGGTACACCACGCCAGTAAGTCTTCCTAGTAGAAATATCGGTCCAATTAGATAGTTACCCACAATTCCAATCCAAACATTCAACGAGAAATGATGCTGAAAACGATCTTCAAATACCTCATGCGGATTTTCATCTGCCCACACATGGTTATTATGAAAATTCCTTATTGCATTTCTTGACAAACTGGCTTCATCGGTAAAAAGAATCTGTATCAGAAATAGAGGGATGCGAACTAATGTTTGCAAGTTACTGCTGTGGTAACTCACATACCCCGAGTGTATTTTGTGTTGCATATTTAATTTGCTTAAAACTGCTGAATCATTGTATCGAGAAATTTTCATAATAATGTTTATTTTTGTATAAATTTTAGTCAAAGAATTCATTGTATAATTTAATTAATTAAGTGTTATTTTTTTTTAAATTAATTCCTTTCTTTAAAATGTCTAGTTTTCGCTAGTCTATTTAATGTTTGTTCTATTTAATTTTTGTCGGTGATTTGTGCGTTTGCGTTGTACGCAGCTGTTGAATTTTGTGATAGCAGTTCCTTGGTAGACGCTAGCGTGAGTACATGTATTTTTAAATTCTTTGCTGCCATTTTGATTCGCGTTATTGTGTTATTCTGTCCATCAAGGTATTCATTTAATGATAATTGTTATTATATTGATGTATGCAGGAAGATTTTAGTTTTAATTCTCTCATTATATTTTAAAGAATTAATTTTTCCGTTTTCAAGTTTGCTGATTCATTTTTATTTTATTAATCACCTCGGGTTGGGTGAATAGAAGCTTTGTACTTGCAGTTTGTTTTTCATTCTTGTTTTTTTTTTTTTGCTACAATTTGTCCATGCTTAATTTAGTTTTTGTTAATTTTGATACAACGTGGATTGATTTGAAAGATATTGGATTATCTTCCTGGACAACTGAATCTTTTGCTTTGATATAGGATTTAGCATTGTCCTTTTGTAATTTAGAATCACGTGCAGTTTTTAAATTTAGGCCAGAACCCTCTGTTCACGGTTTTTTTTTTCTGCAAATTTGTAATTAACTTTTTTTTCTTTTTTTTTAATAAATTTTTGATTGTTAATTAACGTTGTTGAGTTTAAATTTCTGCTCTTTTATTTTAAATTGTTTGTTTTAAATGTTTTAAATGTTTTCTCTTTCACTGAAGAAACTATCTTCTCCCGTTTGGAACTTCCTGGTGTAAATCGGCTTCCTTTCCTGGCCAAGGAGCACAACCAAGATAATCCCTGCGACCACAAGGACTGCGCTGGTAAGTCGCAATGCGGCCCTGCACTTGGGCTAACAGCTTCTTATATATTATTATTGTTGAGTGCGTCCGCCCACACTTCTGCTCCATACAGAATGACGGAATGCACCGCCGATATCAGCCTTGCCAAAAGAGCCGATTATCCATGGTCACAAGAATATCTATGTCCAAAAAGTCATTTTGCTGTCCACCAGCACTGAAGGACGCGTTGTCTAGGGTTGTAAGGAAAAGTTTTTTTTTGTGGAACTCTTAGCATATAAACAATAAAAATGTATTCGTAATCACACACAGGTTCTTCATTGACCCCGTGGTAGTATAAAGGGTAAGTACCAGTTAGCATATACTTTTACTATGAGAACTTTGAATCATCGTGTGCGGGACAACACATAAATGATGACAAACATAGTATTAAAATAACAAAACTTTTCAGTAATAAAAAATATAATTTCATCGAGAGAATTGAAAGAGATTGGACCCCAAATTCTTCACTATTTGGTGTTGACTATTGCGGTAAAGGATAACCTCGCAAAAAAGGGGCTGGAATAAATTTTGTAGGTCCTGAACCCTTTTGCGGGTTAAGTAGCAGTACAATACTGAAGAAACTAAAAATATAAATGGAGCAGAGAAAATCCAGTTGCTGGGAAAATCTCCAGGGAATGAGGCAAAGTAAAATTCTTCTGGAAACTTATAACCAGAAGAGGTTTACAGAATGCATCCACCTGAGTAAGAACAATGTTCGCATATTAACAGGAATACTTTCAGGCCATTGTAGACTGAAAGGACACCTGAGTAAGCTTGGATTGGAAAAAGATTCTGAATGTAGATTTTGTGGGGAACAGGATGAAACACCCATCTACCTTCTCTCAAACTGCGTAGCACTGTGCATCTCCAAGGCATTGCACCTGGGAGCATGTGAAATCGAAGAGGGAGACTAACCTAGACTGGGGCCCTCTGACATCCTACAGTTTCTGAAAGGAATAGGATTGGAAGGCCAGCTGTAAAGTAGTAAGAATAGGGGACACAATAGATCTTTTAGGTCGCAGTGTAACATCACTTACAAATTTGCGGTAAAGGGATAGCTTCACTGTTCAAATTTATCTTTATTTAGTTCCCTATACTTTAGCAGATCAAAATAGGAATTGTGTCAAATGAATAAACTATTGCGAACAAAAAACTTCTAAGCTTACAAAATAGCAATCTCGTTTCGACAATATTTACAAGCAAGCATGAATCAGTTTCTGAATTCAACAGATGCGCATAGCAAGCAAATTTCTTCATTTTTTTCTTCTCATTTTACATTGCATTAAGGATTCTGATTAAATGGAAAGATTTTGTTATTTGCTTACTATTGTCGTCAAGTTAGTATAGTCTCATTAACAAAGCAATTACGCCCGAACCAGCTATAAATTACATAAATTAGATGTTATTGTTGTTTAGAGGCTAATAAAAATTTTTACATAAAAGCTGAAAAACATCTAATTTAACGGAGTTACACGATCTCATAAAGGCAGGTACCACACATGCATACGATTTACGTAATTTAGAAGATGTGGTCAAGGTTATGATCAAGGCTAAGTCGTACGTGTATTATAAAGACAAAGTGTGATAATGATAACTACCAACAGTTTAATGTACGTAAGTACATAATTAATGTAGGAAGTCTAGTAATATAATTAAGTGGTGATTAAATAAGCTGGGGATATTTTGGATCGTTCATATCATATTATGTGAGCGTTGATCTTTGAGCTTATATCGAATGAGATAAATTCGATTATTGAAAATATGCGTTTAATACAAATCGTATCCAATCACAAATGGTTGTAAGTTTAGGCGTCCCATTTGGGTCGACTTTGAGCCCTCTTTTTTCCATAAACGAATTTTTATTTGTTGTGTGAATCGTTTTCCTTTAGAAATCTTTGCTTCTCTTCTCGCTTTTCTCATGGTCTTCACAGTTGTATACCTACTATCCGTTTTTTTTTAAGTATCCAAACCTTCGCAATCTCAATTACGATGTATGTGACACTACCCCAGTGACCAGCTATATTTACTTCATATTTTATGAATATTTAAAAAATATTAAATCTTTCTTGAATATTAGTTATATTAATATAATATGCATAAAATATATTATAGAAAATATATTAGGAAAACATTTAAAAAATATATATGTTATGTAGCATTAATAATATTTTATTGTAAATGTTTTCTCAATTTATTTTTCATAACTCTGCAAGAATATTTTGCTTTGTATTTCTGTAAATATTTATTTCATAAAAAAAAAGATTGAATTTTTGCTTTTCTACATTTGGGTGCGTAGGACGAATAATATAAAATGGGTAAAATATGCATACATATTAAGTAGGTATGTACCTATTTAAAATGATAGTTTAAAGATTAAATTAGATAATATATATCTAATATGATTTAATTAGTATCTAAGTTGAGCGCTGTAACTTTTCTATTAATATATCTGCGTTTTGTATTATATTATTTGTAATATTTGTAAGTTACGAACGTCAACACAACACCTCTATTCATTACGGTGCCGGTGTTATATGATTTCGTATTGTTTATGCGTCTATGGATTAGGTACATAGAATGCATACGCGCACGTGCGTATCATCAACGTTTTCATTCGTTTGTCCGTTACATGTTATAGTTTATAATAGTATACGATTAGGGCAGATTAGGGTTAACTGTGTCATCAATTGTTGCGAGGTGTGTTTAATTTTTTGTGGTGACTACAAGGTAAGCAAAACTTTGAACATGTCATAGCATTTATAAGATAATTGGAATGCTCAATATCGCTATGTACAGAAATCGTTTAATAATATAATTGTAGGAATTTTATGCATCATATATGTATTGCATCTACCAGATAAATTGCTAGTTGATTTGCTTAAGAGATTTATCTCTGTAGATAAGCGTCATAACCTCAAATAGAGGTTAGAATACGTCGCGTTGTTTTATTGTTTGTGCGTAGAATGTTTTCAAATATTATGAAATAAAGTAAAAATAAGTATCGTAAATATTAGAATGTAACTACCACTCCAATTATTGTAAATGCTCCAAATGTATTAGTAGGTGTTGATAATGTTGTACGATGTTTTATTCATGGTATAATCTAATACAATTAGCATTGTTTTAGAGGCCACAAGGAAACGCCATGAGAGCGCCACTACCGAAGATATGAAAAAAGCCATAGGCAACCTGGCACCAGCCAAGGCTAGACTTAAAAATGAGTATTTTTCATTTATATTGCCTTATTCAAATAAAATGATAATAAATACGTTTGTTTTTTATTTAGAAGACTTCAATTAAAAAATAGTGATTAATTTGATAAACCTTCAGTATGCCTTAAAAGATGCCAGAGTTATTGATTATTAACTTGTATGGTGAGTGTGAAAAAACAAGTTCTTGCCTTTTAGACAACTCTATGTATGTTTCAACTTTTCGTTATCGACGTTATACATTCTAAATAACCAAGAACAATTTTAGTTCATTTTTGACAAATTAAATAGATTGCATAAAAAATCTCAATTTTCATATAAATATTTTATAAATATTTTAGAGAAAATGTAGCGCTTACATTAATTTTAAAATTTGGAATAAATATTTTAATTGAATATGTTATCTATATTTTGGAAAAAATAAGAAAAATATATTCAAAAACCTCTCACGAAAAATATTTATAAAATATATTTTTAAAAATATCTATGTAATATTTCTGGCTGTTAGGGTAGAGTTTAATGGAGGAAGCAGAGGTATTGAAAATATCTCGATACAACGCAAGTTAGTGTATCGAACGAGCTATATAAATTATGTATATGCCATAGCGCGAACTAACGCATCAAGGCTTCAATAAATTTCGCTTATTGTTAGTCATTGAGATCAGACTTAGATCTCACAGATAAAGCGTTTTTTTTTGTCACTTTTTTTGTAATTCTAGAGAGAGAGAGCGATTATTTACACGAGATTAGTGATTAGCCTAAATATTTAGACTAGATTCTTTTTCCAAAGTTCTTAGACGTTATTTATTTATTTTGTACAAACACGTACAGTTCCTTATTTCTATTTGCAAGATGCAATAATAGATAACACTGGTATAAGTAGGTTGATAAATTGCACCATCCATTCCCAAAGTACGAATTTGTGACTTGTACATCAGGAGTATCAGATCATAAAGGTAATGAATGTATTCTAGTGATGCTAATATTTAGGTATTCATGATGAAAAAAGAAAAAGAAAGAAGAAGAAAAAGAACCACCAAAAGCACCAAAAGGTGCCAATATTAACTACTTTATATTTACTATACATTGTGCGAGGAAAATGTGACATCAAATTATGATTTGCATAGGAAAAGTATTGGTCAAAGAGACTCCCTAACCTTTCACATGCCGCACCGCAAAAGTGTGAAAAAAAATCATTCTTTCGGCATTGATTTTATTTTCTAGTTTTTCTAGTTTTTCTAATGTATAAACTATTACAAGGTTTACATTGATTTCTCAAACGAATATAACATAATTGTCAATAGCTATCCACGTGTGCACCACTTATTCCCATCGATAATTCCAAACTATCTTGCCCATGAAACGATAACACGCAAAGCTACACACGTTTGTAAGTAACATACATGATATATAGGCGCACTAGCTGATTCTACGCGTGCGACATGTAAACATAGACGAACTTCAAGGGCATCCGTTAACATAGTTGCATTATTGGTGACGTGATTATGTAATATATTTGTCCCCTTATGCAATAGTTACTGTACGTGTTCTTTTTTTTATTATATTTTCGTTCGCAGTGGAAGTATTCGTAAAGGTCACTGGTAAAAAATGCCGACGCGATAAAGGAAAATTACACTGTGAGTCTTGTTGTCATTTTTAGTGTTCTGGCATTGACCCTCTTAAACAAATTGGTGGAAAATAATGTTTATTTAATGTTGAAAAAACATTTGAGGAATAGATTTTTTTTTTAAATATTTTGTTTTGAGGAATGGAATTTTGATATAAAAATCTCCTTAGTGCATATTTTATATTAACAAAAAAAAAGTTTCCATTGTTTGACCTTTACACGCCATCAGAAGGGTCTTGCTGCTATTGTCTTGCAAATTACCTATTATTTCCTGGATACATGCATAATCCAACGTATTCTTATTTTGATTTTCAGCTAATTTCATTGTATGCATGCTTGTAGTTCTACAAAAAAAAAAGTTAATATGATACATGTTGCGTATCGCAAAATGAATATTCATCGTGACAAATTGATAATTAGCATTCAATGCTCATTAATATACTGTAACCTTAATTTTTATTTCGATTATATTAGTTGATATTAGGTTCATGTAACATTTTGAAGGTCTTAACTGGATAGAAAATCTATTGAATCGATTAATTTTGAGGTACAGAATTTCGAATTGCGTTCTGCTTAAACTACTGTTTAAAAAATAATAACAGAGCATTCAATTTTTATTGGCAATACATACGTCGTTTTTAGTGAAATGTTTTCTTAATAATATTAATAATTTCTAGAAAATATTTTCTTACGACTTATTGCAGGCAACAAAAAAAAAATTAGGATAACAACAAGTTGATATTCCAACCTTAATCAATTATTAAAAAAAAAATTGTTAACAAAAATAAAATTAAGCATCAATAGATCTGTATTGGACTTTGGACCAAGGTTTAAAGTAAGCTAGCTCAGTAAGGTTTCAATGCATTTCTCATATGTCATTGAGATCTCTTAAAATAACTACAATTTTCCGAAATCTGCATTAAAGCTTTGTTTACCGCGCTGAGCACAGCTGCTAATCATTCATACTTTCTAATAATGATATCAGCACACAATGCGCGGTTCATACCTATTTTTGATTATTATCTCTGGTTTGTGAAAATTGTAAAACGAATACAATCATTTATAAAACAATAGTATATCTTATTATACTAGTCAACATATTTTTTTTTTTAGAAATAGGTGCTGTTGAGTATATCTAAAGAGCAGCTTACGAAAATAATACTAGATTTTTTCTATCACCTATAGCTTTTTTTATAAGAAATAAGAACTCTTGCATAAAAAAAACTGTTATCATTGTTTTTATCTTTTTATTTAGAAACACTAGAAAACATTCTTTTATAAGATTTCCTTGAATGTGGTAGGTATACATATATAATAGTATATTAAAAGACAAGTTTCATTTTGACGTTTCAAAGTAAGAATTCAGAGTTTGAACTGAATGAGTGCTTTAATGTCAAATAAAACGTGCCTTTTATGCTATTTTTTGCAATTAGTTTTAAAATTTCTCTTTTTGTAAAAGCAAAACGAGAAAAATTTGATAATCTAGCGGAAATTTTGTGGCGGTTTCACCAGTTGTCACCTTGGTTTGGCACAGATTAAATTGACAAGTTAATTAAAATTTGACACATTTTTGAAATTTGTATATATTACTAAAGTAACTATATTATAATATTAATATGAGTTCTACAACTTTTTCATGCACTCCGCCTGAAATACGGCAAATTGCTGAAAAAACCATTAATAATTTACTTCCAGAGAAATCGTACACTATGTATCAAAAGCGATACAAAAATTTTTTTGAAAAATGGAGCAAAGAAAAGAATTCTTCATATTTCTGAGAAGTCTTACTTGCTTATTTGAAATGCTACGTAAAGGATTAAAATCCGTCATCATTATGGTAGATTTATTCGAGTTAAGATCGTGTTTAATGTACATAGAAATGTGGATATATCAAAATATATGAAACTTCAAGCATTATTAAACGGACTATTAAAGGTTTCAAACAAAAAAATCTAAATTTTAGAGAAGAAGATATATCATAGATTTTGAAACAAGCCGATTGATAAAATATACATAGCTATAAAGTTTGTATTGATTTTATTTCGTTACTTTTTGTAAATTCTTTATATTCTAGGTTATTTTGATAATAGGATATAATGCAGCCTGAGGCGAGAAGAATTAATTAATATAGTGTGGAGATCTTCAATACAATCCGATTCCCTTGTAGTCAGCATACCTAAAACAAAAACAATGTACACCAGAATGTTCGCAGTGACTGATGTAAACTGCATCGAACTTATAAAAAAATATAATAATCTCGGCCTAAAACAGTTACTCACAAACGTTTTTTCTAACTTATCCGTCATGGCTGCTTAATTAATAGCCCTAATCGGTATTAACAGACGATGGGAAATTGTTCCTAACAAATTGCCAAGTTTTCGCGAATCAGCGAAAGTAGTGCGAATGTTTGAAGAAAGTAACGTACAGAGTAGGGCTTTCGGGGACTGCAACGTCGATCGCAGCAGTATCTACCGACCGCAAGAAGTAAGATACCCAGAGGGCGCACACAAGGTATCTACAAGATAACATGCCAATGCGGACAGTGCTACGTCGGACAAACAGGAAGAGCATCGACCATAAGAATAAAAGAACACGAGAGGGACGCAAGATTAAGAAGGACCGAGCATCAGCGGTGGCAGAACACATGGCACGACACGGACACAAAATGGATTTCCAAGAATGTAAAAGTAATAACTACCACCAAGAACTACGGGAAAAGACTCATCAGGAACCATAGAAATAGAGAATACAACCATTAACAGAGAAGAAGGTTACCAGCCTAGCAACACGTGGAAGAGCCTACTTACGAACCGTCACGTCAATGGAGCGGAAACTACACGGTGGATGCACAGGGGCGTATATAAGAAGAATGTCGGACCAGTGAGAATCAGTTCATTATCTGAAAAGCTTTCAGTATGAACAGCGGAAACGTCGAGCGAAAGTTTTGACACACGGCGAAACCCGCAAGAAGCTGTTAGTTATAGTCACACCGGCCGTGAAAGCCTACGCAGTGTTATCCTCATCTTTATACAGGACATTGTTTTAGAAGATCCAGTGCGACACCAATTATAGCAAATACTGGAGGTGATATTTTAACTATAAAACGATTAGGTGGCTGGAAAAGCAGGCTGTTGCTGAAGGTACGTTGCCTCTTTATGAAAAAATAAAATTGATGTTGGAAATATGTTTGCACAGGAAATTAATGTGAATCTACCTGGAACTTCTGGGAATGGTTCACAGTTTGAGTACTCCAACAGAAGCAATATCACTATCGCAGAGAACGATAGTGACAGAAGGACGTTTAAAATTGCTTGGGTCTTCGAAAAATGAAACGAAGTATAAATTGGATAAGTATCAAGTGCATAAATTAAACTTTTGGCCAACATTACAATGTGAAAATCTGGACGTCATAACTGATTGGAGGTTAAAGGAAGAGCATCTCCCGATGATTTAGCCTTTTTGGCATATATGAGTTTGACATGTATATACATAGATATAATTTGTATAATGCCAATAAATTGATATTATTATTATTATTATTATTATTATTATTATTATAATTTTCAACAGAATGTTTCTACTATTTCAAAGATTAATTAAAAATATCAAATCTTACAATGAATTTTAATATAATAACCTCACACTTGCTTACAAAATGTCATATTGACATCTCCACTTCTGTTGCAATGTGACCAACTTAAAATAAATCTGCTTAAATGTTCCATTTCTATTACGCAACTAGTGCTGTAATAGACCCTATTACGGCACTAGTGGTATATATAAATGGTATGGTTACGGCACTAATTGCAAAAAAATATATAAAACTTAATCGTGAATAGCATAGAACTCGCGCATAAATTGCGGTATCGTCTAATATAGATGATATTTCAAAATTCGACCTGTCAGACAATAATTAATGTCAAATTTAAGATCAGCACAATAAATTAAATCAAAATCTAAAATCCTGAACATTTTAATGTCAACTTGTTGAAGTACAAATGCGCTCTAATTCTAGTCTTTTGAAAGCGCATTAACTTAATTGTTGAACATTGTGTCTTGTTCGTTGCAAAAACTCCGTGTCAGACAAGAAACAATTTTTTTTTTACATTTTTTTCAACATAAAAATTTGTTTATAAATTATTTAAAATCTCGAACTATTCATTTTGCGCAGCTTACTACAGCAATGCTTACTAAACGAGCACTCGGGTGCAGATCAGTCTCAACAGTAACTGTTTTGTGTTTTTTTTTTTGCATTGCGTTTAGTTTAGCTGTGTTGTGTAACGTTGTGTGGCGTTAAGCTACATTGCGTTGTTTTAGTTGCGTTGCGTTTAGTTGTGTTGCGTTGCATTGCATTACGTTTTGCAAAACTGCATTGCGTTTAGTTGCGTTGTGTTACGTTGCATCGCGTGTATGTGTGTTGTGTTGCGCTACGTTGAGTTGCGTCGCCTTAAGTTGCGTGGCATTAGGTTACGTTGCATTGAGTTACGCTGTGTTTTGTTGCATTGTATTTAGTTGTGTTGTGTTTTGTTGCGTCTCGTTTAGTTGTGTTATGTTGCATTGCGTTTAGTTGTCTTGTGTTGCGTTGCGTCATATTGTGTGAAGCTGTGTTGCATTTAGTTGCGTTGTGTTTGGTGGCGTTGTGTTATGTTGGATTGAGCTGTGGTGCGTTTAAAATTCGTTACGTTGCGTGGCTTTAAGCCGCATTGCGTTTAGTTGCATTGTATTCTTTCTTTAAATAGGTTTAATGGAATATTGGCTGGATGATAACAAGTTTTTTAAATCTCGTAAAACGTTTCGACTATTTTAATAAGTCTTTTTCAATTATTTGGTTATTAATAGTTTCATAGTTTTTTTAAAAACATTGCGCTATTATGTTAAATTGCTTATTAAAAGCGTCACAATATATTAAAATCTGTAGTACAAATAAAATAAATTGATTAGTTGTGTTGTGTTGACCTGCGTTACCTTAAGTTACGTTGCGTTGTACGGCATTAAATTGCATTGCATTGAGTGGCGTTGTGTTTTGTTGCGTTACGTTTAGTTGTGTTGCGTTGCGTGGTATTAAGCGGCATTGCGTTTAGTTGCGTTGTGTGTGATGCGTTACTTTGAGGTGTATTGTCTTAAGTTGCGTTGCGCTGCCTTAAACTGCATAATATTTAGTTGCGTTGTGTTCAATTGCATATCGTTTAGTTGCGTTTAGTTGCGTTGTATTTTATTGCGTTGCGTTTAGTTTCATTGAGTTTCTTTGTATCACGCTGCCGTTTTTTTTGCGTTAAGTTGCGTTGCATTATGTGGTGTTACATGAAATTGCGTTAAGTTATTTTGCATTTATTTGCGTTGTGTTGAGTTGTATTGCGTTACTTTGAGTTTAGTTGCGCTGTGTTTCGTTGCGTTGAATTGCATTTGTATTTAGTCAAGTACGTTATAAATACAAAACCCATGTCCTTTGTTGAAGTTTTAGATTCTATTTTATCTTTCTAAGTCACTTTTATTAAACTCCTCCCTGTAACTGCTATACAATAAAATGGAAAAGTTCTTATTTCGAGTACCAGTCGCTGATAAAATTGAAGGCCACATGTATGCGATTTGGCAAGAAAGATCTTGTCAAATCGCATGCATATGGCCTTCAATGGCAAATGATAAGAATCATACTTGCTTTTTCGAGAGATTGAGTCATGAAGCTTAATGGGGGGATCATCAACAACCAGAGACCACGTTATGAGAGACAAAACCTCCCCCCTCCCCCTCCTGAGTCGCAAAAATTTGTAAAGTACTGTGCAGTTGCGCTTACGTCTTACGATTTTTCACTGTGGATCATATTCACCTTATGGTAGAGGCTTTGAGTCCTGTATATTGCTTAGCTCTAGTAATTGACACATGGGAGATAGGATTAAACGCTCCCTCTATGTCAATAAATGAATGTATGTAAGACTATCTGCTTATTGCTGGAGCTCCCTCCTTTACTAAAACAACAGATTTGTTTTAACTTTTTTTTTTCATTCGGACACTATATTTCAAGTAGCATTTATACACTACGAAGAATCAGGACCATTAAAATTTAATTTCAACTTTACGTATTCAACTTAATCACATCACGGCGCCGAGGAGATTTACATCCACCGCGCGCATAGAGGGCACACAGAGACGGAGACAAAAGACAAAGCGCAACGAAGGGGGATGAGAACGATAACGGCGGTAATCAAAAAGAAAGAAAAAGCGTAACCGAAAAAAGAAGAAGAAGACTAGGTGGGGAAGCGACAGAGGGCGCTGCCACGGTGGCAGTAGCCGGCGCGGATTCAAAATAAATTATAAAGCGTCGGATTTTCAAATAAACTCGTTCATGAAGGTTTCGCCTCTAATATAAGAGCAGTTTACGCGGTGATAGCGTCACGTGACCTTTAATTAGTCGACGCGAGCGAGGCGCAGAGGGCGCGCGCGCGCGCGCACGCCGTACCGGGGCTAGGTGGGGACGGGGCGGATTTTGGGGGGGAAGTTGGGCGGATCGGGGGGGCCGGTTGCAGGTCACGGCAGTCGCGGCAGCCCTTCGGGACATCCCCAGTTCGCAGAGTTCGGGTTCAGTGATCGATACTGGCGCCATCTCTCTTCGAACCGCTCTGACGTTTCTATCTATCTCTCTCTCGCTCGACGCTACGCTGGCGGTGTTATCAAGATACCGATACTCTCTACACTGTTGGCGAGGGTAGTTGTAGTAGTAATAGTGCTGCCACCGACGTGGGAGCCCTCTATCCCCAACTGACGCTCCCGTCGCCCTATACAGCCGGAGTTACTGATGACGGTCAGGGCCGGAGCTGCCCTTTCTGGCGCGATGAAGGCGGTGTTTTAGTAATTTACTGGAGGAGTTCTTATCGAGGAACTGGAAAGATTTCTCGGGATTTCTGTGGTGATATTAGGAAATCCTCAAAGAATGCTCGCAAGTTATCATATCCTGCCCTCTATTAGAAAATTAGGAAATACATTTTTAAACAAACAACTACGTTTTCTCACTCCCATACATTAAAACTAACGTTTAGACATTGTCTACTCATCACGAATGACTGATTCCCATCTCTACACTCCATTCGCTGTAAAAATGCAGCGTTACATTAGATAGGCAAAAGATTTACGACTTGCGATTGGGGAATAGACGAGGCCAATTCACACACACGAAAAACATTTTATATAGCAAATGAAATTTAAGTTGGATAAAACAAAATATTACTGAAATCTATGACATCTGTCAATCCTGGTGTTGGTTTCAGCTCTGTATTTGCGTGTTTATTACTTTTTTGTGTCGTTCGTCTGATTTTTATAAGCAAATTGTTACAAAAATAATTCTTCTTAAAGCTCTACTGACAAGGGAACACCGTCCCCTCCGATTTCGATGAAACTTAACAGATCGAAAGAGTACCTTAAAATAAGAGACACGTATTTTTTTTTATCGGCGTATCCGCACGATTTTGGGGTACAGCCCCTCCAAAGTTTGGACGATTTTTCAATTTTTGCAAATATTTCCTAAATTATAACAGATATTAAATTTTCTTCTTAACATAATTTGCAGCATATTGCATGGCCCTAAGGGTGGCGTCGTCCGTATTCGCAAAAAGTTAATAACGGGGGACGGGGTACCCCGTACCCCCATTTATTTTTACATTTTTTCTTTTTCTTATTCATCAAAAGAAGGCCGATTTTACATAGAATACGATGATATATAACAAGTTTAAAAAATTAATAATTGTAAAAATAGAAAATTAATAATAAAGCTTCAAAATTAATAAACTTGTCTATTGATATAAATCAAATGAACTATAACAGAAATAAGTTTTTATCCTTAACATAATTTCCAGCATAATACATGGTCTCAAGGTAGATATCTTCATAAAAAGCTAATAACGGGGGACGGGGTACCCCATACCCCCTTGCTTTTTTTTATAATAAATTTATTCATTATTCATCAAAAAAAGATCGCTTTTACATAGAAAACATTGGTAATAAATTTGGAGGATTAATAATATGTAGTAATAATAACTCAAAATAAATATATGTACGTGTCTATTGTGATGAATTTGATATGCACTTATCTACGTGAGTTTAATTAATTATTCAGTCACTTCAGATATAATTGGTAATTTGCATTATAAATTTAACGCGATAAAGGATCTGGTGATTAATCATATTATTATATAGATAAAAATAAATCCCCGAATGCATAGTAATTAACCACGAACGTTTAAGTGGTCACGTCTGGGGGAATTAGGAAATAGGTATATAAGACGAGTATTCCAAATGAGAACATTAGAAGTCGTTTTTCGTGCAGTGTAGGTCAGTACCTACAGTTTCGTACAATGGCGGAAATAATATTATTAAGTTGCAATCCCTAACCCATAATCAGTTTTTTCCCCAAGATTTTTCGACGTATTCAAGTACTCGTGGTATAAGAGTGGATACGCTGAGGAAAGACCTGAGCCCTTTAAAAATCCTGTAGAGTTTTATTTTAACAAAGATGCGCAGTCTACACCCTTGTGTAGCATTTGCAATAAACCAGCTATTGTGCGGTATTCATGGTGCAAACAAAATCTGTGTTTTAAACACTTTTACACAGACTATCACTACTGTAATACTTACATAGCTTAATTACTGTATGTATATTAATCTTGTTCGCTATTGCTATACAAATATACCAATAATCGCATTACAGTATGTCATGTATTTAAACATTTATAAGCATTATAATGTTTTTCTAATTCTGTTCTATTGTTTCCGAAATGTTATAATCGTTACAAACACATTAGTTATATTTATGCTCCATTGAATACTACATTGTACATTACATTGCACGAAAAACTTAAAATAAATTAAAAAAATATATATGTATGTATTATTTAATCCTTCGTCCTGTTGTAGCAAATTTTGTTCATATATACGCACTAAAATTATGGTTCTAAAATGATAACATTTTATTAAGGAAATATAAAAACGCAGTCACTAACTGCAATTGATAAAACGATTATATTGCTACCACCAATAAAAGTTTCGTATAGCATATAGTATAAGTTAGTAGGCATAGAAAGGTTTGACCATAGCTTGTCGAGTAGATACAATTCTAAATTAAGAAATTTTAAGTAGGGAGAGCAGCGGAGTACCGATAACAAATAATTGTTGTTAATGTACTATATTATTATTATTACAATTATTTTTATTATTAATCTTCCAAATTTATTACCATTGTTTTCTATATAAAAGCGATCTTTTTTTGATGAATAATGAATAAATAAAAAAAAGCGGGGGTATGGGGTACCCCGTCCCCCGTTATTAGCTTTTTGTGAAGATATCTACTTGAGACCATGTATTATGCCTGGAATTATGTTAAGGATAAAAACTTATTTCTGTCATAGTTCATTTGATTTATATCAATAGACAAGTTTTATTAATTTTGAAATTTATTATTATTTTTCTATTTTACAATTATTAATTTCTAAAGTTGTTATACATCATCGTATTCTATGTAAAATTCGGCCTTCTTTTGATGAATAAGAAAAAGAAAAAATGTAAAAAAAATGGGGGGTACGGGGTACCCCGTCCCCCGTTATTAACTTTTTGCGAATACGGACGACGCCACCCTTAGGGCCATGCAATATACTGCAAATTATGTTAAGAAGAAAATTTAATATCTGTTATAATTTAGGAAATATTTGCAAAAATTGAAAAATCGTCCAAACTTTGGAGGGGGCTTACCCCAAAATCGTGCCGGATACGCCGATAAAAAAAAAATACGTGTCTCTTATTTTAAGGTACTCTTTCGATCTGTTAAGTTTCATCGAAATCGGAGGGGGATACCCGCCGGTGTTCCCTTGTGAGTACTGTTCAATATTTGAAGGTTTTGTTTTAATAATTATATAAAATGATGGTGATGACAGTATTTTTTACATAAATTTTAGTATGGTAGATGAAGAAGTATTTGATCTACCTGCAGAGTCATCAAAAAATCCTCAGTGAAAACATATTGGCAATAAGCAAGACTTTATAATTTTATCTGGAGCTTAAAGGGGACACTTTTAAATCGGTAGCAATTAAACTGACTGCAAAGCAGCTTGGGGTGGGTGAAAGAACAGTGTGGGATATTGTAAAAGAAAAGGGTACAACAGGAGTTATCAGTTCACCCCCTAAAAAACGTCTTCGTCAGAGTGCATATAATTCCTTGGACGAAGCAGATAGATCAGCAATTAGACGACATGTTGTACATACTACATGGTCACATGTTAATTTATTTTAATTGTAATTTGATTTTTATCCTCTATTGTGTTTTATAAATTAATATATTATACTTTATAGCTTAATAAAAGACGAATCGTAATTGTCGAAACGTCGAATATGGAAGAGAATAAACATAGTTTCACCGAGATTGGACAAGTTTTTTGGCTATCGTTAACTACTCCTGTAAGATTCCCGAAATGTATTCACTGTTACTTTATTTGTATTATTTTATCGCTTTATAGTATGACTATAACATTCTAAATAAACTACTAAAAGCGTAGTGATTTCATGTTACCCTTTGCTATTATTACAAAATTTTGATAACCAACTTTTTCACTTATGACACTGACAATTTAAAATTTAAATTTGCCGTAATATATCAATACCACTCCCAAATATCATCTCAGCCTAATAGCGATTGTACGAAATCGCCCAACTTTGACAATCGAAATCCATGGAAATCCGCCGCGGTGACATTTCATAGATTTCCGCGAATTTTCTCCTCTTTTCCTACTTTTAACTATTAATCTCGATACCCCTATTCCATTACCATCCCCGCTACCCCTTTAGCCGTCTACAATTTCCCTTTTAATCGCACCCCCGTCTGAAGCCTTTCGCGGGACAGTTTTTCGCTCCAAACGCTCAGTCTTCGCGAACACTCTGTATATTTTAAAATATGTTTAGGTTTTGCAGCATTCAATTCTATAACACTTTTGTTGAAAAGATTTCTTCCTAAACGCAAAAATAGAGCTATAGTGAAAAAAGCTAGTCTTCCTGAACACCCGGTATATTTAAAAATAATTTTAAATTATGCAGTATTCAATCCTGTACAACTTTTGTAGAACAGATTTTTTCCTAAAAGCAAAAATAGAGCTATAATGAAAAAATCCATTCTTCCTGAACACCCGGTATATTTAAAAATAATTTTAGGTTATGCTGTATTCACTTCTGTACAACTTTTGTAGAAAAAATTTTTTCCTAAAATTTTTTCCAGGAAAGTTTCATATACTTTTGTTATTGATGTTATACATTCTAAAAAACCAAGATATATAGGTTACTAGCTATAAATAATTTTAGTTCATTCTGGCAAATTAAATAGCCTCTGTATGATTGTATATAAAAAAAAAATTCAATCTTCGTATAAATAATATTTTACGAATATACTAAAAAAAATGTCAAACTTACATTGATTTAAATTATGGAGTAAATATTTCAATGGCATATTTTATCTATAGTTAGATAAAATATAAAAAATATATTCAAAAACCTCTCACGAAAAATATTTGTCAAATATATTTTAAAAATATCTCTGATATATTTGCGGCTGTTAGGGTAATGATTAATGATACAGATTAACAAAGAAAAAGAAAGGAATTTCAAATTGTTGAGACAAACACTACTGATTTTATCAACAACCAAACAGAATTTCTTATGTTATCATGTCATACATTTATTTTTATTTGATATAAAATGCATATCGTAAAAATAGGATTCAGTAAAAGAAATCAAAACGTCTTATACCTGGTTCTCTAATTGTCGTTCTAAAGACCAAAAAACTAAAAAATAAAAAATGTCAATAAAATATTTGATTTGTTGCTTTGATCTGTATGCAGATTCTGTAATTAAATAATAATATATTAATAATAAATGTAGATTGGTATTGGTACATTAACTCAGATATATTTAGGTAATTACATAATTACACGCATAAGAGTTTCACTCATTTTAATATATTGTTGTTGCGACTGCGCATCTGCCGTTTAATAACAGCACAATTTCACGGCTGTACCGCATGTGCAAGTCTACAGATGCACTTGCACATACGTGCATCCGTGCTAGGAGCCCAAGTTAATGACTGCCGATATTTAAACCGAATGATAAATTTGAATGGGAGCCGAATGCAGGTGCGTATTCTTTGAAATACCGACCCACTTGTCCATCGTGACACTTGGCGATACAAAGAGATGATACTTTAAAATACGTTTTGTCGGAATGATGCTTAACCTAATTATCATGTTTTTTTTTTATTATTTTGTTTGGTGATCGGCTCCTTTTAGGGCTTCTTGTATTCAAACATTTTTAAATATTTGTAATTTTCCTAAATTTATAATAATAATAATAACCTTTATTGCCCAACAGGTGAAACACCCAATAACAGGACAAATTATAATACATAAATAAATAATAGGTATACTAAAAACCAACTATATATATTTCATATTTATAAATATTTAAAAAATATAAATCTTTCTTGAATTTAAATATAATTATGCCATAATATATTATAGAAAATATGTAGGAAAACATTTAAAACATTATATATGTATGTAGCATTAATAATATTTTATTGCATCATATTTTTTATTTTTCTCAATTATATTTTCATAACTCTGCAAGATATTTTTCTTTTTATTTCTGTAAATATTTATTTCATATAAAAAAAAAAGATCGAATTTTTGCTTTTGTACATTTGATGCGTACCTATGTACCTATTTAAAATGATAGTTTAAAGATTAAATTAGATAATATATATCTAATATGATTTAATTAGTATCTAAGTTGAGCGCTGTAACTTTTCTATTAATGTATCTGCGTTTTGTATTATATTATTTGTAATATTTGTAAGTTGCGAACGTCAACACAACACCTCTATTCATTAACACCGGCACCCGTGTTATATGATTTAGTATTGTTTATGCGTCTATGGATTAGGTACATAGAATGCATACGCGCACGTGTGCGTATCATTCAACGTTTTCATTCGTTTGTCCGTTACATTTTATAGTTTATAATAGTATAGGATCAGGGCAGATTAGGGTTAACTGTGTAATTATTTTGCGGTGTGTTTTAGTTTTTGTGGACTACGAGTAAGCAAACTTTGAACATGTCGTGGCATTATAAGATTTAATTGGCGATGCTCAATATCGCTATGTACAGAAATCGTTTAATAATATAATATGTAGAATTTTATGCATCATATATGTACGCTTATCTACCAGATAAATTGCTAGTTGATTTGCTTAAGAGTATCTCTCGGTAGATAAGCGTCATAACCTCAAATAGAGGTTAGAATACGTTGTGTGTTTTATTGTTTGTACGTAGAATGTTTTTCAATTTTTGTGGAATAAAGTAAAAATA
This sequence comes from Protaetia brevitarsis, assembly GCA_004143645.1. NCBI lineage: Eukaryota > Metazoa > Arthropoda > Insecta > Coleoptera > Scarabaeidae > Protaetia > Protaetia brevitarsis. Next base: position 52,968 of record RXPK01003578.1, on the reverse strand, counting down.
TATCGTAAGTATTAGAATGTAGCTACCACTCCAATTTTGTAAATGCTCCAAATGTATATAGTCGGTGTTGATTAATGTTGTACATGTTTCATCATTTTATAATCTGAATACTGATTGGCATTGCTTTTGAGGCCACAAGGAAACCGCATGAGAACGCCACTACCGAAGATATGAAAAAAGGCCATGGGTTGGTACCTGGCACCAGCCAGGGCTAGACTTAAAATGATATTTTTCATTTTATTGGCTTATTCAAATAAAATGATAATAAAAACGTTTGTTTTTTATTTTAGAACACTTCAATTAAAAAATAGTGATTAATTTGATAACCTTCAGTATGCCTTAAAAAGATGCAAGAATTATTGATTATTAACTTGTATGGTGAGTGTGAAAAAACAGTTCTTGCCTTTAGACAATTCTCATGTATGTTTCAACCTTTCGTTATCGACGTTGTACATTTTCCAAATAACCAGAGCAATTTTAGTTCATTTGACAAATTAAATAGTTGCATAAAAAAGTCTCAATTTCATATAATATTTTACAAATATTTTAGAAAAAATATAGCCCTTACATTAACTTTAAAATATGGAATAAATATTTTAATTGAATATTTTATCTATATTTAGAAAAAATATGAAAAATATATTCAAAAACCTCTCACGAAAAATATTTATAAAATATATTTTTAAAAATATCTATGTAATATTTCTGGCTGTTAGGGGATCAACAAATAGTTTATTTGCAGTGTTAGGCATGACTCGAATAGGTGACCGACGAAGCAGATTTGACGATCACGTCGTTCCATAAGGTACGGCATGTTGTGACGTAGTAGTAGCTCCTCCTAACTAGTGTCCACTATAGGATATACTCCATCCGCTTTGAAAGACAAAAAAATTTAAAAACCGGCGATTCGCATTAGGCGATGCGATGCGCGCAAAGGATACCAAGCTATAACAGCATAATCCAATTTGCTTACCACAAAGGTGTAATATAATAATTTTATGAGATCTAAATTGCTAAAATGACTAGCCACTCTCATTACAAAGCCCAACACCTTGTAACTCGTCGGTAAACTCTGCGGTTTAAACGTTAATTGCGTATCAAAGGTCACTCTGAGGTCGTCAACTAACTCCTTCCGTTCAAGATAATTGGTGTCAATTATATACTGAGAGGGAATGAGAGACTTAGAACGAGTATAGCTCACAAAACAACATTTACTAATGTTTAAGTGTAACTTGTTTGTACGAGACCATCCAGTAATTAGATCTCGATTATGTTGTAGAAAATGAATGCCATCTACATTGGATATCTCGGAGTAAATCTTTAAGTCGTCTGCATAAGTCATTAATGAAAAGCATGAACAGTAAAGGACCAAGATTTGACCCTTGTGGAACACCTGATTCAGCAGTAAATTCCTGAGTGTGGGAAGTCATCGTAGAAGACATAACACCGACGATTGGATAAGTATGATTGCATGAGCTGCAGTGCCAATGAACCAAAGCCAAGACAAAATGGGTATTTCTTTAAATATAACATCGATATTATGAATCTTCTGATACGGAAGCTCTTGTATGTAAAAGAAAACTGTTTTGCGGTTACTTTGATCTAAACTTTTTTCGGAATTCTTATTTTAGACAAAAAATGTGAAATTAGACCTCAACAATGGTCTATCTTCTAAGAGCAATCAACGATAACTCAACTTCTTTGTTCATCGACGCTATCCAACGTTCTCGTACTTTTTGTGTTTTCAAGGAACGGAAGATCAATTTTTAATTTGCTTACTAACCGGTGAGTGGCAACTAAAACTTCTTTAAAATAGCAAATTAAAGAGATATTAATTAATTAAAAGGTCTAATTTTAAATTTCCAACCAGTTATCTTAATTTACAAAATTCGTTACAACATAATATTAAATAAAATTTACAATAAAATCATAGGTGTGAGTCACAGTGACTGAATCTGTGACTGTCAAACAATTCTGTGACATTAAATTTAAATTCAATAAATTAAATGACTAACATATTAATCTCACTACAGCATGTATTTTTCTGGGTATACTAATCTTACACTGAGAAAAAAAAATAATAATCATAAATAAAAATACAATTATCGTAAGTAAAAAGTTCAGCTGGATAGGGGACAAAAGGACAGATTACTTAGCACTAGTAAAAAAAGATATCCAAACATTAATACTAACAAACAAGCAATCTAAGTTACTTACGGTCTGCTTCATACCGTAACTTATGAATTACTTATGATATTAAACTGAAGTAGTTAAACCAAAGAATATATGTAGTTGCAGTAAACAAAGGTTTGACCTTGTCAAGTAGTAGGTGTATTGCTGTGAGTAAACTATTCTATAACAGCTATCACACCTTCATAATTAATACAAGCTATTTAGATTATTATATTCTAAGCATCCAATGAACGGTATAGGTGTAAGTTAGACAAGAGTAATAAAACTCGTTCTTTCGTTCATCTATTATTTATTATTTGATAACTAGTTTCGGCTTTTAGCCATCTTCAGATCACTGGAATGCAAATGATTAATTGATTAGGAAAAAGTAATTATGTTAAAATTTTATAAAAATTAATTGATTTCTTCAGTTCTATATATTTTATAAAATTTTAACACAATTACTTTTATAAATATAAATGTAAATATTCGTTTATTTGTATTAGTACAATTACTTTTTCCTAACCAATTAATCATTTGCTTTCCAGTGATCTGAAGATGGCTAAAAGCCGAAACTAGTTATCAAATAATAAATAATAGATGAACGAAAGAACGAGTTTTATTACTCTTATCTAACGTTCCTTCTGTTTAGATTACTTGTGATAAGGAAAGAGTATCATTAATGTACGTTCACTAAATACCTGATATATAGAAGGTAATGCTTTGCTATAAATATACAATATACTTACCTTAAATTTGTTGTTCAACTATAGGTAGTGCAGGAAATGAGGAAGTTTAGTGAATATTTAATATAAATTTAAATAAAAAGCAGTATTATTATATTGTTTATTTTGTATAGGACAAAACACGTGATACCTGATATGAATGAAAGATGGTTTCACTTTAACAACAGTTTTTTTTTAAACAATTTACAACGTAATAACTCATAAAATATATTCCTTAATAATGAAAAAAATGAACAAAGCAATAATAAAAGATAAGGTAAATGGGCTCCCCTTGAAACGTTATTTAGTTATTGAAATTATTGAAATCTAAACAAAGGACAAAGAGAAATATGCCTTTGAAGTTACAACTAATAACAAACAAAGAAATAATACATCTAGGCGATAAACTTGCGGTTTCTGTTGGTTCTTTGCACTGGGGGTTGTCTCGGCGAGTTGATCCTGTGTTGGCGTCCGTGGCGGTTATGTCCGATAATCGTCTCGAAAACGCCTACTTCGTCGGTGTATCCCTAACTGTAGGTGGCACTTAGACTGTCACTCAGGTAGCGACGGCATCCACACTTTAACTTGACCAGCGGGCGCAGATATCATCACAATGATGGGGAATTCAAATATCCCACCACATGGTTTAAAACTGCAATCTTGAAACATCCGATTGCTTACAGGCTCGGTACTTCTTCTTTCGCTGAGATTCTTTGTGCGGATGGGGCCTTGAGTTAACCCACCCGGTATTTTTAATATATTTGCGTTCCACCTGGCCTACAATAGCCGTACTCCTTGGCCACTCTTTTTCGACGACCTTTTCCCACGTCCGTAATTCTTACTTGACGCTAGCACGCGCCTGCGCGCGTAGCTGTCTCGGGGACTATTTTATTACTCCGTCGCATTAGCCAATCAGGAATAGTTAAACAATCACGGGGTGGCAGCAAAACTCAAATAATTATAGTTGTGGTAAGTTGTTACCTGTTTAAGAAAATACATGAGTTTAATAGCGATCAGCATTGTTGTTACTTCTACTAAGCATATGCTGTAGTTAGATACAGTACCAGTAGTCGTAAGTAATACGTTACTTACCATAAATTTGTCAGGTACGCTGTGTAATAGCCGTTAATAAAAGCACTATTTACAGTAACAACTTGCATTCAGGAAACTGGGTTTAGTTGCAGGTATTAATTAACCAGAATAGTTCCAAATAAAACTTTATCTATTGTAAATAATTTTTTATCAAGTAAACACTTTACTTAACCCATTTTTCTCAGTGTAAGTGTAATGAAATGAGAATTTCTAGCGACTGTAACCGTTAGAAAAATAATTACTTTTACATCACATCCACTATATTTATTCACCATGTTTGCCATGAAACTCTATTTATTTACTCTCTTCATTTTCCCAATGTCACCTAACTTACACCATGACGACCCTCAAACGGACCACCCCACAGTAACTTCAAAGTTTTAATCCGAAGCCGATGCGTTCGCCAACTGTGGCACGTGCGTCATGCAAAACACTAGCGCGTCCGAACGCCGGTCCCGTGAAACCCGATGCCTGGGAAAATGACGGAAAAGCTACCCTATCACCGGGGGAACCTCATACAACACCGCCGTCAAAATTGGGAACGATTTTCACGGTTCGATCATTAGATAAAGATGCACGGGGGCGATATTTTAATTGCGCATTGTTAACGAACATGTCGTTTTGCGAGATCGTTTTTAGCGGTGACCCTGGCGCTTTTGTGTGGGGCGCTGGGCAAGCGAATCATCAGAGACGCATTGTTGTTTATTTGCCCATAGTAGTGTACCACGCAGGTAATTCTATTAATATTGACGAAGCTTACTCGGGTTGATTGGCAATTTGCTGCGGTTATTTTAACGAGATGTGGGGGAATATTTGGTATAGTCACATTGTTGTACGATACACAAGATATTCACAGCATTTTATTAATTCATTGTAGTTTGCTGGGTTCTAGAAGTCCTTGGAAGTACCCAGTGGACTAGTTAAAGCTATCAGAAGCATATCTAAAGGTTGAAGTAATAATTGTAAAGATCAGGAGAAGTTATAATAGACAATGGAACAAAACATAACATCTTAAGTTCGTTACTGTTATACTAATTATTGTTAATATCAATAAAGAAAATAAAACAAAAAAACAAACCTTTGAATTGCATAATTGATTATAGGAAGAATCTGAAAAGAAAAGTGAGCAGACTTCTGTACGCAGACGATATGGTTCTCATAGCTATGCCAATAATAATAATAATAATAATAATAATAATAATAATAATAATAATAATAATACTTTATTTTCAAAAACACAAGAAAAACGTCAAAAAATTGAAACAAAGGACAACTTCTTACAACTAAGTATTTGAGTAATATAACTTAAACGTTTGTAAAAAAAATCTCCCAAACTATAACAATTTTTGTTTAATAATAAATTTTTGACAGAATTTTTTAATTTGAAAAATTGCTGTATTTCTTTAATATTATTGCGTAGTTCGTTGTATAGTCTACATCCAATGAACTCAATACTTTTTTGAAATATTGCAGTTTTATGAGTTGGTGGAAGTAAGTAATTTTCTAATCTAGTATTATAAGTATGATTAATTGAATTACAAAATTGATCAAAATTTTTATATACAAAACATAATGCTTCCATTATACAGATGTCATAAAATGTTAATATTTGATATATTTTAAAAATCGGTTTACACGAATCACGTGGTTTTAGTTCGTAGATTATTCGTAAGGCACGTTTTTGAAGAATAAAAATCCTTTGTGCTGCACTGGATGCACCCCAGTAAAGAACACCATACTTCGATCTAGAATAAAAATCTGAATAGTACACCGTTTTCAATACATCCATACTACTACTCTGTTTTAGATGATACAACGAATAATTTATCCGTGCTAAATTCTTGCTAAGAAAGTCAACATGGGTTTTCCAACTTCAGGTAGTTTCAAACATTAGGCCAAGTATCTTAGTTGTGTCACTTACTGGTATAGAGAAATTTAGCAATTGCAATGAAGATGTATTTTGATTTACGTTGTTTTTGGTTTTAAATAGTACTAGATTTGTTTAATCTTTGTTGATTACAATTTTATTTAAAGAGGTCCAGTTATTGACCGAGATAAACTATGATTCTATTTTTTGAAATACAATGTTGCTGTTATTAGAAGTGGTGACAATGTTTATATCATCCGCATATAAGATTATATTGTTTGCGTTTACATATTTAGGAAGGCCATCGATGAATATTAAAAAGAAAGTTGGGCCTAAAACAGATCCCTGATGTATACCAACTTCCATTTTTACTGGTTTTGATTTTACATTTTTACAAGCTACCTTTTGGGAACGATCAAACCATTTCTTCGCAAGTCCTCTTACATCGTATTTCTCCAGCTTATATAGTAAAATTGACTGATTAACGCAATCAAAGGCCTTTGTTAAATCAATTGATAAATTTGCACACACGTGAGATTTGTCTGTGGAAGAATAAATTAATGTGACTATGTTATTTAATGCTGTGTTGTGCTCTTATTAGGCAAAAACCCATGTTGACTGGAACTAAAGATATTGTTAGTTAGCAAATAGTCAATCATTTTTTGTTTAACTACGGATTCGTATATTTTGGGCGAATACATGAGCAAGCTGATTGGCTTATAGTCATTATTTATTGCTTTACCTGTCTTTTCTTTGAAATAGGTTTGATTACAGCAACTTTCAATTCGGAGGGAAAATGCCTTTCTCTAAAAAAAAATTTATCAAATACGTAAGTACAGACAAAAATATAAATAAATAAATAAATAAATTGTAAAAACCAATCCACCTATTTCCAAATTTTCTTTGCTGAAATTCCCTTACTCTCCTAGAATAGTGAGTTGGCGCGCCGTCGTGCATGTAATACATTCTTCGTATATATCCAATATGTCTTATATATTCAATGGAACATCTTCTAATACAGTATTCAGTTTCCATTTTCCAAAAAATTCGATAGAGTTCGCTTGTCAATGGTCTGGGCGTTCGAAATGGACCAATCAGATAATTGTCGATTATACCTGCCGACACTTTAATAGAAAACCCATACTGGTGATTCCGTATTACGTTCTGATGAGGGTTTTTATCGCTCCAATAATGCATATGTGAATTATTTCAAAAATGCCATCGCGACTGTAAACCTGCTCATCGGTCACAAATTAATGACAAAAAGGTTTTGCCTTTATTTTTCAACCACTCGCAATATTATAAACGTGGTTAGAAATCCTGCAATAGTGATGGATTTTTGAAATGAAATGGATGAAGAAGTTCTTGAGGACTCCCTAACAGATTCACGATTGACATTCGGTACAACTGCACTTATTCTTCTGCTGCTTATTCTAGGATTGTGTTCTACTATTTGCAAAATCGCTTCTTCATTTGCAATAGTACGACGAGGGGAGTGGCAAGATTCTTCGAGTTCGGCACCATTCAGTGAGCCCCCTACATTATAACAAATCTTATTAAGATATTTTTTTTGATATTGATGGCAGTGGTTTTAAATAGTTCCATTGTCCATCAGAGATAAAAAAACTCACCCTGTATATAATGAATGGCCAAGGAGTAAGGGAAACCAAAGCAGAAACCTTGCTCTGGGAAGATCTGGGAAGAAGTCCCACACCTTGCTGCTGATAGCATGACAGAGAGCACTTATGACATACTGTTTGAATACGAAGCTCTGGACAGAAAAAGCTAGAATTTTTTAGCAAGCCAAAAATGAACCCAGAGGACTGGTTCGAACAACCAGCAAGAGTCCTATAGAGATCACTAGAGAGTGCGAGGATACTGGATTGGCTAAAGGGAATGGAAGATTAAATAAAAAACGCCAAGAGACTGTAGTGTTTCCGGACACTCTATTTCATACGGCCCTCACAACAAAAAGAAGGAAAGAAAAAAAATGGCGGGTAAACTTTGCGTTTTGGTATAAATATATTTAAAGAGACACGATTTCTTGAAACGACAATACAATCCGGAATATTCTAAAAAAGCATTTCCATGCTTTAAGGATCAATTCTTACTAGTAGATAAATTAAATTTATTTAAAATATTGGTCTCATTGTAAGTAAAACTTGCATCTTGTGTGTCTGCAAAATAAATTTTCTAATTCGCTCTAGAAAGAAAAAAAAAAGATATCCCTTGAGGGTTTCTTTCCCCATACAACTTCCTATGCCTCAAATTGACCCTGATTACATCTTTCTCCCTAGTTTAACTACGCAACAGCGTATGCGTGGAGACCATTATTTATCTGCAGAAAAAGAAAAAAAAAAATGAAGCAGGGTTCACTGTACGCATCGGACGGTACGAAAAGAAACATATAACAACTAACTCCCATCAATCTCGTCAATCAATAGTCTTGCTTTGCACCCTCTCGTACATATCTACGATCATACAACAGTGAATTTTCCATAAGAACTCCGCAGCCCCCTTTCAAGCACACCAGTGATAAAATTCATCCTAAAAATTTCCTGCATTTCCCCCATCTGGCCATCAATAATCCGACATCGCCCGACCCTGTACCTCCGCATTTAGATCTGGCACAGTGAGAGGGTGTCGGCAAGAGTATTATTACATATTATCCGGCGCGGGGGAAGGGTACAGACTCGGTCTGAATCGTCTCGAATGTTCGAGGGTGTCGTGTGCGTTCATCTTCTCCCTCTCGAAGGCTCCTTTCGCATCTCCTTAAAATGTCTTCCATGTCTAATTTTACGCGAATAGGAAGGGAAGAACAAACAGACCGGTATTATTAGACGCGTTATTTATTGGTTTACGACCTGGTCTCCTCCGTTCGGTGACTGGAAACTAGGGGAAGAAATTGTAAAGTTGTCGAGGACGGTCGATCATAGAAATGATCTGGTTCTCGCTGAAGTTTAATGCTGTGAAGAAAATCACGGCCAAAAGATATATTTCTCATCGTAGAGGTGCGTTCTGTCGTGATGAGAACGAGTTGAGAATGTAGAAAGTGGTCTACAGGACGTTTCACTATCAGGAATTTGTGCTTTTTAAAAGTTATAGATAACATGCCATTCAATGTGCGACCTAGTATGCTGTAGATGGAAGCAAGGTTGCCATTGTCATCACTATAGTGGTAAAACTACCATAAACTTCCCCCTCACCCCCTCCCCCCTCTCAACAACTTTGATATCTTAAATGGGAACCCCCATTTTGTATTGCAAATTCGGATTCTACGCCATCAAGTATGTAGTTTTTGTTTCAAACTTTTTTTTCGATTCGTAACAGATTACGCTGTAATCGCAAAATAGTATATTAAAGTACGAGTTTCATAAGGCATGAGTTTGTCGCACGAGTTCAAGTTTAGAAACACGAGCCGCAGGCGAGTTTTCTAATGAACGAGTGCGACAAAAAGCCTTATGAAACGAGTCCTTTATACTATTTTTTTTCCTTTTTTGCATTATAAATTGATAATAAATACTTAATAAAAATCTCATTAAAAATGTGAGTTTTATTTTTATATGAAGTTGATCACATTGACATACGATTGACATTTGACGAATTCAAAATTCAAATTCGGCTATTTAAATTGTTAAACAATATATTTCATAATATAGTCTCTGTAAACTGTAAAAAAATGATGTATACTGAGACAAATTTATCTTGTACGCCACCACAACTGCGTGAAATTGCGGATAACGCCGTCATAAATTTATTACCGAAAAAATCAAAAGCAGTATATGAAAAATGCTACCATCAATTTGAACTATGGGCTGTACAGAATAATGTCAACACAATATCTGAAAACATTTTATTGGCATATTTTGAATTACAAGGTAAAAATAAGAAATCTTCTACCTTATGGTCTATGTATTTCATGCTTCGTTCTTGCTTTTCCATTTATAAAAATACAGACATATCAAAATATATTAAATTACAAGCCTATTTAAAACGATTCTCTGAGGATACGAGGCTAAGAAATCTAAAATTTTATGCATTGAAGATACTAATAATTTTATAGAAGAAGGTTCTGACGCATTGTATTTAGCAATAAGGTACGATATTATTTGCAAAATGTATTTTTTATGTAATGGATTTAATTTTAGATCGTTTTAATAATGGGTTACACAGGTGCCTGTAGACGAGATGAATTAACAAATATGTCCATACATGATTTAGAATTAAGAGTGATATTATTTTGGTGACGTACTAAAACAAAAAATAATATCGTAAGAGTTTTGCAATTACGGATGAAGAGATTACTTTAATTAAAAAATATGTCGTCCTCGACCAAAAAATATTAATCATTCAAGATCTCTTCCTACATATCGGCAATGGTTATTGTATATCGTGCCCGATTGGAATTAATACGATTGGCAAAATGCCTAAATTAATAGCTGATTTTCTTAAATTGCTTCACGTCTCTATTGCTACCACACTTAGCAGACGCAGGCAGTGATTTGCTGACTATAAAACTCATGGTGGATGGAATCATCTGCGGTAGCTGAGGTTACATCGAAACATCTATGAAAAGTAAAGTGGCTGTAGCGCACAACTTATCAGGCCAGTACATCTGGTCATTCTAGAGTTATATCATCGAATGATTCCAATCACAAGAGTCTACCATTAAAGCCAATAACATAACTCAGACAAAACTTTGTTACGAAGAATTTGCTTGCATAACAATACATGCTCGAGATACTTGTTCCGTCAGTGTAAATGTACACAGTAATTCCACGTTTCATAACAATAACAATGTAAACTAAATTTGTATAGAATTTTTGATTAAAGTATTTACAATTTACAATAAATAACAACCCTTGCTTACACACGTTAGCTAAGCTACTGGTAGAGCAATTTATTTAATCTACCTTGCATCCTGTCAAATTATTACTGGCAAACATAACGTTTTTCACCGCTTGTCAAACATGTGCTATAATACTTATTTGTATCACTAGGCCAGAAACTACAGTACTTGTGGGCCCCGGTTACCGCCTCGGCCCACAAACCGTACTCATACTCGCAAAAGAGTTTCTGGCTGTGTGATACACAATGTTTTTTGGGCCGATAAATATTAATTTTGAATTGGAAATAGAAAAGAAATTTTGACACTAGGGAGTTGACAGTACAAGTTGGCACACATGTTGCATACCTTAGAATTTTGACGTTTCCGAGAATAAATATTTTTCTGTAATTTTCTTTGTAGTTTAATATTTATTTATCAATAATAAGTACAATGAAGACATCAGTTCATCTTAACATGGTTGAACAATAGCTTAATAACAATTTATTACACGTCTGTCATGTGGAATCTAGTATGACCAAGCTTTAGTGACATTTTTACCTGTCTAGGAAGGAAAACGGTAGTTTTTCTGCCACTTTGAAGTACTGCAAAATGTTTCTGGATGGAGCCGTAAAAAAAACCTTTTTGTTTTTAAATAGAACTATCTAGTTTTCGAACGTATTTTATCTGTATCTCAAGAGGTTAGTTTCGTTAGAATAGAAAACTGCACAAGCAAATATTGAATTTATTGTTATAAGGAACAATTAACCAAATTTTATGTCAACATATTTAATTTGTTGAGGTATATTAACTTCGGCAAAATATAAACGAAATTAAAATCAAATACTCAGCAAAAGTTAGAGCAATGAAGGGATATTTATTAATGCTACATAATTTGAGTAAGCGTAATAATACATACTGCTGTAGACTGGCACTCCGGTTTTTTGAACTCTATGGAGTTAATTTTCGAAGATCAAGCTTTGGCTATGCCGCGCGCAAATTCTCACTTAAATTTAATATTTGTGTATTTTGTTAAGAATTTAGTAGTTTTGTTTGATGTATTTTATGTTCAGTTAGTTAGTTTATTTTCTTTCCTTTATATGTTAGCTTTTGTTCATGTGTTAGGGTCCTTCTTAAAAGGCTTATTCGATGATCTTTTGCGGTGTCGCAGCGCGCGCAATTGCTTTGTATATACGCGTTGTAGGGCCTCTTTTTAGGGCAGTGTCTGAATCATTGTCGCGAATGTAAGTATATGTAAATTAGAGCTCGTTGCATCCATTTTGCAATCTTTCATTTTAAGGATTTGTTCGTTAATTTTGTTATTGATCATCATTCAGACAACTCAGTTTATTAATTGGTGTTATAATATTGTGCACAATTTATGTAATAAGGCCCGTTAATAATTTGTTCTAGAAGTAACCGCTGTAAGAGTTTCAATTTTCCGTTTTTTTTTTTTGTTAGTTTTAATTTTATGGTATTTTAATCACCTCGGGGTAGGTGAAGAGAAGCTTAGAGCTTGTATTTTAAATTTCATTTTGATTTTGTTTGTTTCTCTACGTTAATTTAATTAAATTGTAGCTTGCTTTGATTTTGTTTTGAGACCCCGTGAATTTTTTGTGGTATAAGAAATTCCTTCTAGAACGAATCTACCATTTTGTTTGCTAAAGGATTTGCATTGTCCTTTTTAATTGTAAATTCACGAAGGGGTTATTTTAATCCAAGACATTCAGTCTTAAGGTTTTTTCCCCTGTTGTTTGCATTTAAATGTTTTTTTTTCTTTTTATACAATAAATTTAATGATTGTAAATATCATTTTAAAATTACAGTTCTTTTATTTTTTGAATCAATCATTTCAATTTTTGGGGATTTTAAAGAAAGTCAATTTATTTACGCCCACATTTTATTTTCATGGTTAGTTCAATTCTGAAAATAACCTTGAGGTTATCTGTTTTTGTGCGCCCTTTTAAATCTTTATTTGCTGAGCTAGTTAAATTAATTTTATCATTTTTAATATCTTTAAACATATATGCTTGGACAATCAGTTCACAGCAATACGTTTAACGATTTTTATCACAATTACAAATTATCATATAAAGAAGCCATAAAAAATAACGTTATAAATCAAAATATTTCAACAACTAAATCAATTAATAAACAGAAAACTACCTGGTCGATCATCAAACCAAAAACTAAAACTGAAGACTGTGCTGTGTCAGCGAATGAATTAAATGTTTTCTTTTGTAATATAGGAGGTAGGAATTCTTTAAACCCAGGGGAAACGCCGTTCGATTATGGTAACGGCTACAGCATAGATGTGCACCGTTCTTTCTTTTCCCGGTCGATGAAGTGGAGATTGGCAGTATTATCGATGACTTAAGCAATTCTACAGCCACCGACTACTATGGCTTAACCAGTGCCTCTCTCAAATCGGGCAAAAATAAACTAATTTATCATCTCACATATTCTGTTAATTTGTGTTTCTTAAATGGTCAATTGTAGCATTCAAGGTGACAGCATATTACCTGAAACCTATAGACTTATGTATTAGATTAGTCCCTATAGTCTCAAATGTATTGGAAAAAGTACTTAAAATCAGACTCACGTACTATTTAGAAAAGTATTGAATCATTCACAGCATCGTTTTCGTAGGGGTAGGTCGATTAAAACACCTTGGTTTTGGGGTGCTTCTTGCATTTGACCAAGACATTTGACTGTGTTTTCCATATAGTACTGCTTTATAAACTGAAACATTATGGCATTAGGAAACATACTTTATCATTTGTCGAGAGCTTTTTAGTTAATAGATCACAATATGTTCACAGTGGCGATAAAATCTCGTCGATAAAGCAAAATAATTATAGTGTCCCACAAGGCTGAGTCCTAGGGCCCATTCTTTTCATTTTATACGTAAACGATATTGTTGAGCACATCACTTACAAAAATCATTGAATATGCTGACAATACTACATCTTGGTAAGTAATACAAACATAGAATTACTGAAGGAGATATGTCATAATTCTATATCCCAATCAACGACATACTTTAATAGTTTAAAATTATGTTTAAATAAGGACAAAGCTCAAACTTTAACTTTCAGTTTAAATCCTCACAGGGAACTGCCTAACAATGAACCAGTGAGGTGTCTTGATCTGATACTAGACAGCAAGCCAACATGGTGGGCACACATAGAGGCCTTAACACGTCGCTTTTCAATGACGATCTTTATATTAAGAAAGTTAAAAGCAACTATTAATTCTGAAGCACTGTTAATGGTATATCATGCTCTATTCCACTCTGTTATGAGTTATGGAATACTATTAAGGAGTGGTTTAGCTCACCAAAAAGAAATTTTAATTATACAAAAGAGAGCGATCAGAACAATTACCAATACAAAATGGAATGGCTCTTGTAGGCCACTTTTTAAAAAACTTGAAATATTAACATGTACAAATTCTTCAGTGCTTGATTCACTGCAAAGACAATTTAACTTCTTATCCACGTCAAACTATTCACAATACCAGACATAAAAATATTGCACACCCGCATTTTAGACTTTCAAAAATTTAAACTCTTAAAAGCATGTGTTGCCCAGTAAATGGAGTGAATTAGGATGCTGATAAATATCACAATACCATAAAACTGTATCTAAAAAAAATTCCCTTTTCTGAAATACAGTAGTTTATCGATAATCTAAAACAGGAACGAAATTAGCAGAGTAGGGCTTTGTGCCTTACCTGTGTTAAAGATTTTAATGTGTTGTGATGTCCAAATTTTTGTGGTTTTTATTAAGTATTAAGGCTGGGCAAGATTATTACAGATCCCGGCAAATCGGTAATAACTATAACTTCACAGGTTTTGCATCTTTTAAGGAAGAATTAATATAAAATTATATAGTAATAAGTTAATATTTTCTAGTTAGTGAGCCTCAAGTTAAACTGTTGAAAAAGTAACTTAACTTAAACTACTTAATTTTAAACTAATATAAAAAATACGAAGTAGGAGTTTGAGCCCGCAGATAATGTTACATACATCATATGTACAAAAAAGTACAGTAGTTATGCCAAAACCTATTCAAAATGAAAGATTGACCTTGGTCTTTTTTTTACAACTACATGTACAAAGAAGTATTTGGAACACCTCTACATAGAAAACACCATCTTTGTCCTTTTGCCGTAAGATCGAGGCGTAAACGTTTACAGAATATTGAAATATGAAATATCCACCTAATAAATGATGCAATATTATTACATTTTAAGAAAATTCTATATTTTCGTTTATATTTTATTTAATATACGTATTACGTATAGAAATACTGCAATAGTACTATACACCACAGTGTTCCCAGGGCATACGAGTGAGCTACGTAGATATGTGGGTATGTTGAACAGACGAAGACAACGGTCGCACTATACCCATTTGCCTACGATGTCCTTAGTACAACAATGGAAAAAAACTATCTGCCGTGTCTGCCTGTCAGGGAAAATTGCGTATACTATTTGTGTGGGATTGTAAACGGTTGGCCTTAGAGAATAGAGATAGATATGACAGGATATAAAAAATAGTAATAAGAATGTATGTCTTTTCGGCTAACAGCAGTAGATACCGCCGTATCTTAAATTGTCTTTGTCATTTTAAAATAAGATCATAGAATATGGAAAAAGTGCCCTGCAAATGGTACCTGCGTGAACGCTCAAGGTGTTCATATATATTCAATAAAGCTTCCTCCGAATATTTTTTTGATTCTTGATTATTAGAATTTGTATTAATTTGAAACACTCAACTTGCTTTCAATTTAAATATTTACAACAGAAATGCACAAGGAGCATGTCGGCCGTTAGAAACTAATACGTGGTTGAATATATCGGGACTGCCGATAAATTCGGAAAGGAGAAATAAAGAATACACATCAAAAATAAAGTGGGTTTGATGTAGGTATGTTTTATTAATTATCTATAGCCGATAATTTTATTCACATGACTCAAAATTTTGACATTACGCATTTTAGCTGAAATTCATTCAGTTACCCAATGCCAAATCCTTTTTTGGCCTGGTCAACTGTAAACACGGGAAGTGACTAGTGCGATAAAGCGTATGGCATTTTTTTCTCAGTTCACAGTTTCTTGCAATGTAAACTATACATAATACCCTTTTATTTATTAAAAAAAAACACATTCACCGCTATATTTATTGCCGTGCCAATTATTATTAATGAAAAATTGTCATAAAAAAAATCACTTTGATATAGACTTAAGAAGAATAAATTCAGTTTTTAAAGTATAATGGTACTAATCTCCATCTGCTGACTGTTAGATTGGGGAATTCTTTTAAAATAAGATTTAAGAAAACTATACCCGATTCTTTAATAATTGAGAATGTAAAAAATACTTTTACCAAATATATAAGAATAAATAATAATTTTTGGCATCTTTTTGAATTTCGATTCGAATGTTAAAACAGTGAAAGAAAATAACATAACATATTTCCACCAGTCGGAACAATTAATAAATTATTTTTATTATTTCTCATATTTAATATTCACTATATCACCATATATTCCCCAAAAATTAAACAGGTTTTTTTTTCTCATTATCCCCGATAGCTTTTTTTCCTTTGCTGTACACATTGGGTACCTACGCTACCTGCTCTGTACGATGTATCCATCTGCAAATCTACTCGACCACTCGACACACTGGCAATATGTTGGAAATAGTAGATATGCTACACATTTTAAATCGGTTCAAATATACTATGCGTTCCTTACTCCACCATTGCCGTTCTATCCTATCCCCTCTTATTTCGTCAAATACTTCTCTGTAACCACCCCATTTGTATAAGCATAAATATTTTTTGTTAGGAACGTTAGCAATGGTACCTACAGAGACATCTATTTTTTAAAAGAATTATGAATTTTACCATTATTGACAGTGATGAATTTTTTTATAATCTTGCCCACCCTTAAGTTTAATATTTTTGACATGTGCATACATATTGCTGTGAACTGATGGTCCAAGCATATAAGTAAAGAGAAATTAAAAATGACAAAATTAATTTAGCTAGCTCAGCAAAAATGAATTTAAAAGGGCGCCAGAGATTCTTAAATCTCAGAGTAAATTTTTTAAAAATTAATAGTGGGCGTGCAAAATTACTTTCTTTAAAATCCCCAAAAATCAAAATGGCTGATTCAAAAATAAAAGAACTAGTGATTTTTAAAATGATATTTACAATCATTAGATTTATTGTAAAAAGAAAAAAAAAAAACATATTATACAAATTACAGGGAAAATGAAAACCTTGAATATAAGATTCTGGCAAAAAACAAACCTGCATAAGATTCTACAATTTAAAAAGGACAATGCAAATCCTTTAGCAAACAAAATGGTGAATTCGTTCTAGAAGGAATTTCAACATACCACAAAAAATCCACGTGGTTTCAAAAATTCAAAGCAAACTACAAATTAATTCAAATGACGTAAAGAAACAAGCAAAATCAAAAATGAAATTTAAAACAAGCTCACAGCTTCACATCACCTACCCCGAGGTGATAAAATTAAATTAATTATGACTACAAAAAAAAACGGAAAATTTAAACTCTAAACGCGCTTACTTCTAAAACGAATATAATTAAAAAGCCTTACATGTATGTGCACACCTATCTAATACAATTTAACAAAAGAATTACTAGATAGACGATTTTTAAAATACAAACAACGAACTACATCTTAAACTGAAAAAGGATTACCAAAAACGGTAACCAAAAACTAAACACCACAATACACGGGCTCGTCTATCTGATAACTCCGTGAGCCTCTAGGGTAAACACTCGCATATATATGAAATTTACAATCTGCGTGCGATGACCGCAACGCATCGCAAAGAAAAAACTAGCAAATAAACTATACAATACTGGTACACGCAAAATGTACAAATAAATGAAATTAACAATACACAACTGACCAAATAAAATGATACAAACAATTAAATCAAAATTCTTAACAAAATTTACAACAATAAGAATAGTAGAAACTCTAACATTGTTTTGACAAGGCTGATTTGGAATAAAAAAAATACACATTTAAATTTCCGAAACCCGGGGTGCCAGACTATAGCAATATGTATATATTGTCACGCACGCAATAAAATCTATTTATCTATCTATCTATCTATCTATAAATTAAAGACACCTTTCATATACGTATTTCTCTTCCGAAGTATCTATTTAAAATCCCTCACAAAACAGCATTATTTCTTCAATACCATTTTTGACGACACTTCGACTTCAATTTAGATCAACCTGCTTTATAACGCTCCACATCCCAAATCTTCCCGACTTCATATTCGAAACCGGTATACGTGCGTCTAACGGCGCATACATCGACAACCAGAGCGCAAAACCGATTCCATTGTGTCGAGACTTCATATCGCCGACTATACGAGCGACCTGTATGTGTGTGGCAAGCCGGAGTCCGCGACGGCAGTCGTTTACTTCCGGTTCCCTTCCAACACGTCTACTTGTCCCGTCTCTTTCCGTCCGACATTCTTCTCCTCTTCCGCGGTGGCAGACGCGCACTTCGAAGCGCCTCTCCCGGCTCTCTCTCTCACCTCATACCCTTCTGACGAGGAGCTAACCCCTCTACTCGCCGAAAAGTTCACATCCTGCCTCGTGAGAATCTCCCCCGGTCGCGCCAAGTCCGAGAGCGGACGAACTGTTGAATATCCTAGTCGAGCCGATCGTGGGAACCCTGCGGGTCAAAACAAGCACTTTGTTCTGCCCTCCTTTTATCCACGCATACTCGAGGGTGTGCTGTGTATACAGCGCCGTACGGTATACGTTTGTGCGAGTATATATGTAGGTCGTATACATTGATCCGGCGAAAGAATGGGAAAGAAAGGAAAAACAGAACGAGGTGTGGTGGAGGGGGAAACAGGAAGTTTGAGTCTCCCGTTGATTAGAAGCCGACAATTGGCGGCGCGGTGTTAAAACAATTAAAAAGCATGGGTTTTCGTAGATCGTTAGGGCAATAGCGGAAGAATTTGAAGTAGCTTGGGGTCTATTATATTGGTATTGACATAAATGTTGTTTGTATATTAAGGCTTTCATTAATGATAACTAGAGACCGGTTTATATGCAAAGTGGATATATTTTATTTTTGCATATCTTTAATTATAGTCTATATGTAGACGTATTACACTAATTGAAGTTAATTAGCGCTAATTAGTGATTGCATATATTCCATATTTAAGCTTTTTCTTATCTTTCTATTAGTAAAAATTCCTAGTAATTCCTAATGTAGATCGACAACCGACAATTCTCAGAACGATAAATCTTTTACATTGGTTTCTCTAATACTTTTTTCCAAGAACTGCGCGTGTTTAATTTCGCCTAGCAGAAAGGATGTGGTAAATACGTTTTATTATTATTAATTCCCAAATAAACTATTCATTCATTGAATATCTTTGAGCTAAACAGCATGTAATTGTGTTACGTTTTTAAATACTATGCGTACATACAATGAGTATAGCGAACAAAATTTCTTTATGTCATATCCTGAACTGGTAAAGGATGGCGACAAAATATTTTGTCGAGCCTGCAGTAAACTGCTAAGTTTAATTTTACTACAAGCTTTACAATTGTTTTTAAATTCTTTAACTTTTGATATAAAATGCCAATTGTTGTTGTAGGTGTCTTCTGAGAGAAAATACCTAATTGATCAACACGCTAAAAACTCCATCACATATTGGAAAATGTGAAAAACTAAAGCGATCCGCATGTGTGCAGCAATCTAATACGTCAATGTGTAGCATCAACTTCACGAAACTCAGAACAAGAAGAATATAATACAGATCTGTGTAACGCATTAATTTCGTCTAACATACCATTAGCAAGATTAAACAATGTTAATTTGAAATCATTTCTGCAAAAATATAGCAAACATAATATACCTGACGAAAGTACCTTACGAAAAAATTATATCACATCTTGTTACCAGCAAACAATAGCAGAAATTCAACAATTGGTAGGGAATAATTTTATTTTATATTAATGTAGATGAAAGTGCGGATAAGTGTGGCCTTATATTGCCCATTTGTTAATAGGATTCTTCATGAAGATATTGTAGGTAAATCATATTTAATTTATTGTAAAGAACTTCAAAAAACAAATACTGTAACAATTGCCCAATTCGTTCAAGAAGGTTTATCAAATTTCTTTTTACCTGGAAGTATACCTTGTGAAAAAAATTTACTAATGTTGTCCGACGCTGCACCATACATGATATGAGCCGCGCAAAATTTAATTTTTTTTTATAGTAATATTATTCATACCACTTGCTTAGCTCATGGATTCAATCGTGTGGCCGAAGACATTAGGAATCAATTCCCTTTGATTAATGATTTAATTAGCAATGTCAAAAAAGTATTTTTTAAAGCACCTTTACGAATTCAATTTTATAGGGAGCGATTTCCCGGTGTTAAGTTGCCTCCTGAACCGATTATTACGAGGTGGGGTACATGGTTAGAAGTTGCAATTTTCTTCGCCGATAATTTTGAAGGAATAAAAAATGTAATTCCTGAAATCACTTCTGACTGCATTGCTCTAGAAAACTGTAAAAAGATAGTAACATCAGCAGAATTGCTACAAAATCTTTTGTATATTAAGTCAAATTATAGCTTTGTTTCAAGTTCCATTCGTAAACTAGAAACGCAAGGGATGTCGCTCTCGGAATCAGTCGAAGTAGTAGACGAATTTGATATGCTATGTAAGAAGGTTAAGGGTACAATAGGTAATTCTATATACGATAAATTTAAAAAAGTGATAAATAAAAATGCGGGGTATTTGAAATTGAAGAAAGTTAAGAAAATTTTGGAAGGTGAAACAGTAAACGATTTCGATTTTAATTTTAGTTTAGAATGTATTGGAAAGATAAAAATGCACCAATTATATCTGTGGATGTTGAAAGAAGCTTTTCTATTTCGAAACATATGTATTCTGATAGAAGACAAAACTTTCTTTTACACAATTTTGAAAAACATTTAATTATAAATTGTTTTAGAAATATGTTGTGAAAAAATTTTGTGCAATAAAGTTAATGTTTAAATTTCTGCTATCATTTATTTTATGTAAAAATGTTGCATATTGTCGCAATTTTTTTTGCATATATGCTCCAGGTTTATGCATTTTCTCAAAAAATCGTTGCATATATATGCGCATACATTCCAGTTTTTCTTTGCATATAATCGGGTCTCCAATGATAACAATCTTTCCGCGTATTAAGTGAACAAAAAAAAAATAAAGCCATTACTAAATTTATCATCAAACCTTACCACGGCACGCCTCAAGAGGAAGCTCAACACTCGTTTTCTCATTATTAAATAAAAAATGAAAATAAGAGTCTTGTTGTTGAATTAGATTATTTTGCAAAACAAATTACTTACGTCCACAAAACTACTGTGTGTAAATATAATATACAAAGTATTACACATTAAATAGTCATTAAAAGTTTACAATGTTCTACTATTTACTTATGTTTGAGATTTTGGCACCATTATCTGTTTGATTGGAACTATGTATATAATTTCCAAACAATTATAAAGTTTCGCACAACAAGTTGTTGAACATATCAGGACGAGCACAACTTGTATTAAAATTTCCCACAAAATTGTTGACGGAAGTTATCGCATTTTTTACAACAAAATGCACACTTTTGTTATAAAATTTACTGTTGACATAACCCATATAATATCGCGACCTTTTACCTTAAAGGTTAGGGGTTTGAGCTACTCGCTTCTTTAATATATAAATGTGGGCTACTATGAAGGTATTTATCGTGGGGCTGCAGTTGAGGTTATTAATTATTAAAACACCACTTTATACTATCACACTAAATTTATTAATAGGTACAAACACGCTCTTCGGAGATCACAACTTGAATGCCAATACCTCGTCGTCAATCCCCCTCGCGAGTGCGATGCTCGCAGATCGCTGATGAGGTTCCGGTAATTCGATTGTCACCTCTGAATACATCTTTATCTTTTGTTTAAACCTAACTTATTTCTATGTTGTGGAACTTTGGCTATGACAAGCTGATGCCCGTCTTAACATTAGCTTTTTTTGCTTCACAAACAGCAATTTGTAAATTTTAAGGCATGTCTAAGCTCTTTGCAAACCGACATCCTTCTTAACATTAGCGGAAATTAGAATATTGCAATTATAGTTAATTAATTATTAAATCGATGATGAATGATCGAAATGAACTAGTATTCGAGTGCTATAAGGTTTCCCAGTATATCTTTTATAACTTTCTCCCACTGCATCATATGCAATTTATTATATTTACTAGTTGTAAAATATTGTAAAACATTTCACAATTTTTTCTAACAATTTTATGGTTTTTCTTTTTAACTATGGAATATGAAACTGCAGCGACGTGGTTTTAAAATTTCACACAATAGTAAAAATTCTTACTACAATTTTCGTCCAACAGTGAAAATATTACTATGAGGATATTCTCTGTGTATAAATGTGAAATACTTTAACCAAAATACCACTTCCTGTTAACCGGAAATGGACGGCAACTATGTTATTTTAAATAGTTTTTTTTTTTTTTTTACATTTTTGGACTCCGCGACCATAAATAGGTCAATCTTTATTAGCTATTCCTATAGCTACATGTTGCCGTTTTTTGAGTTATTTAAGATTTTCTTTTTTTTTAGTAATAATCATTGCATCATCCAGAAATGAATGTCTTGGTTAATACTGCAAGTAGGGACTCCAAATTTACTATGGTATAAATGTAGATATATCTCTAAGAAACGGTATGCACATTTTACATTGTAACATACAGGATGTTCGAAACTGAAAAACAAAATAACATATTTGCGAATACAGAAAAGTCTATTTTTTTAAATGGAATTGTAGGTTTAATTGTCTGTAGACGGCTCTGAATGGGATTAATGTCAAACTCATTACCCTACTAAATATGTGTGTGTGTATGTCATCCTAACATTCTAGCCTATTTTAATGCATTTCTAAATAGTTTAATATATGCTGTTTCGTCTGATTTAGGTAAAGCTAAATATTTTAATATCCCTTTTCAGTGCTTTATTTTTAGACCAAAGCAGAACGCGCACTGAATCGACTGGGCGCGGTCGGCTCGGAAAAAAGCAATTGGCAGTTTTTGCAACATGTGAACTTAAATGAATACCTGCGCATTGGTTTGACTCGGATCGCATCGGAAAATGCCGAACCAGTGCGCGGCCCTTCGCGATGTCATTCCGAGCCATATAGGGTGTTTCACGGAACCCGTCCATTAAAAGTTCTTGACTTTGCAATAATATCTAGATTTGTAAACTTTACAGTTAAGCATAGTTGACTATGATCTCTTTAGAAAAATAATATATATGTCGCACTTCCGGTTACATCGAAAGTCATGGCCAACTTTGATATTGTAAAGAGAAACCCATATTGCTTAGTGCATTTTTAGGTTCCACTAGGAGAAGTAAAAGTAAACGAAGCTATACAGGGTGTCCCATAATCTAGGGTTGAATTGGGGTAACTTCTTAGTACTGAAAGTATTTTTTTTGCAAATGAAACGCCCTGTATATTTTTACACGATGTTTACATCACATTAAATCCTCTATCGAAAAGCTATAGGTGTTCTTATACCTATCTCTATCGCTTCTTGTAGAATTAGTGATTTTTAGAAAATGTAGTTTTGTATTAGTATTTAATTAATAGTAGGTGGTAAAAAAACAATTTTAATTTTAAAAGCATATAAAAAAAACAAAATATAATTTCAGTATTTTTCTCATAAAAGCAATCATATTTCAATTATTTAAACAATCAATCCACACCCAAAGTAAGTTAACTCTTTCATCGTGTATAATTTATGTACCTATGCATCAGAAAATAGGTGTCTACAATCGCAGAAAGCAATTAACAAATTGAATTCCCACAATCTATATAAAAAAAAAGCGAAACAAAAAATGAAGAACATCCAGCAGTAGCGATGAGAATGCCAGCCGTATCGCCGTGAAAAAGAGCGAGTCGAGAAACTAAATATTCATGAGGAACGGGGGATAATTAAGGCGTTCAAGGTTTCGCGTTTTCGTCGCCCGTTTTCAGTACACGTAGAAATTGTTGCGCGCCGATCAGGAAGGGGAAGAAGCTAGGAAACGAATCCGGAGACGCGGGCACTTAGCGTTCACTCCCATTTTGCACCAGCTGGCGAGAGTGAAAAAAGGGAAAGTTTGACTCTGCTAATGATGCGGCGATTTGATACATAATTTACAAGGGAATTATTAATTTAAGGTTCATGCTTTCTGATGATTTCCAAGTTACAAGATAAGCCACTCCGTCATCAATATAACAAAAAAAAAATAGTACTTTTGTAGGTTGTTAACGTTGTGTGGATTTATTTTAATAAAAATGAAGGAAAATTCCAAATTCCAAGATTTTTTTTATTGTATGATGACTAGTTTCGTGATATGTCACATTATCAATTCCTGAAACTACACTGAGAGAAATGAAATGGTTATTTCAACATTTTTTCGTAGTGTCATGAATTTGAGCATTGATTTAACCAAGGTGCATTTAAGTGAATCACATGCTCTTATTTGAAACAAACATATTTATATTGTTGCACGTTTAGAGTTAATTTAACAAGATTATAGTGTTCAGGCGTAACCAATATTTTATCTTGTTGGTTTAATCCACAAATTGTCGATTTGACATTTGAAAAGGTGTTCTTTAAATATTTACTATGGGTGTTAACTCAATGAAATGTAATATTTTGATACTATTACATATAGGTGATCGCACATGCGTATAGTCAGTTAGTATCCAACTTCCGTAGCAATAAGACCTATATTTGCAAGCTTCTGTAACAATAATATTGAATAATAAAGATAAGCAAAACCCATCGCGGAGTATATATATATAAATGGCGCAGTCAGAATAAAAAACAAACAAAATACAAAAAAAAAAAAAAATTGTGAAACGAAGAAAAAGTGCAACAAATTATAAAAAAAGTGTCAAAAAGGAACAAAACAAAATGGAGAATATATCTCAACCCGAGAAGATGAAAAT
This sequence comes from Protaetia brevitarsis, assembly GCA_004143645.1. NCBI lineage: Eukaryota > Metazoa > Arthropoda > Insecta > Coleoptera > Scarabaeidae > Protaetia > Protaetia brevitarsis. The sequence goes on along the minus strand of RXPK01003578.1, from coordinate 28,203 downwards.
GGAGGGCGACCTAGCAAAAAAATTGAGGCAATTCAAAGAAGATTGGGAATTATATTCCACCGCGAGTGGTTGCAGTGGGAAAACAGCCGAAATACAAGCAGCAACGCTGTTACACTGTATAGGAAAGGAAGTTCGAGAAATTTTAAATAATATTGAAATTACGCTGAAAAACACATCGATCGACAGCCGGTTGCAGGAGCAAGACAGAAGACACTTTCACCCAAGGGCCGCACAAGGATGGAAGATCATTGGAAAGAGGTGTCCGGCAAATTCAAATAAGATCATTTGTAACGGATTCGAACAATTCTAGAACAGATCGGTACACACGTTGTAATTTTACGCATACGCAAAACAGTTGTCCAGCTTATGATAAAATATGTCATTAATGTAATCGTAAAAATCATTTGGCCTCTAATTGTTTAAGTAAATCGATTAATATGATAAAAAACAATTACGTTGAAAATAATGATTATTTGGTGGGTAGTATTACGAAATCGGTAAATGCTGATAACGAATTTTGGTGAAATGTTGTTATTAATGATTTATTATGAAATTTGTACTTTCCTTTCAAATGTATGAATAAGACCTTTATAATTTTTTAGTTATGTTATTAAGCTAATATAAGTTTAGTATATAATACCGTAAATGTTTGATATATATATATTTTGAATATGAATATATTGTCATTGTAAAACGTTTTTTGTTGTTGCCTTTACCTGAACTTAATTAGTTCAGTACGAAAAATATTATGTAATTTACATTGTATGTGCCTTTTAACAGTGATAATTTCCAATGAGATTACAATTCGTTGATATTAATGTGTTCCTTCTATTACCTACTATAGTCTTCGTAATTAGGTAATATATAGCTATGCGCTGCTATCAGTGGACTAATTGCTGAATGTGCGGGCGGATTTTTAATTTCAACGATAGATCCATCGATTACAGTGTATGTCTGTTTATTACATTAATGATACAGTAATCGATCAAATTAAAAACTCGCCCGATCAGTAACGTGATTTTACGCAAAATCGAAAACTAACAAGAAAATCTTTTTCGTATAACCACCTAAAAGTGTTGAATTACATGCAAATAGTCATTCGATGCATACTACAGGTAGGTTAAATGAAACAATATAAGTTTTGAATCAACATTTTATAGTGCTAAACCAATATTATAAAATTATAGAGACAATTTTTACTTCGTGTGTCTACAACAAGTAACTGTGTTGGAATAATGTTGTTGTATTATTCATTAGCAGATAGAAATTGCCAATGGAAAATTAAGTACATGTTCAAAGAATCACGCGTAGTCTGTTTCTTATAAAATTTATTATTATTCAGTTAACTAACGCAATTTAACATTTTTTTACGTATTGCATTAACACTAAAATATCATTGCTCATGTTGAACAAGAAAAAAGGGTTCAATACACCATTTTATTAGTTAATACAACACTTTTTTTCTCTCGGTGATAGAACCTAATTAATTACTATATGCGATAAAATATGAAAAAATACTGAAATTATAATTGAATAATAATAATAAACATTTCTTTAAGAATTCGACATTCAAATAAGCATAATAAAATTATTTAATTTCATTTTCGTAGCAAGTTGTTGATAAGTACTGTGGTATCTGCTGCAACAGCGTCTTTCCACAAGAAAAGTAATCTATTGTGTTCAAATTTCGCGTATTCGTGGTATTACGAAATTTATATTCGTTATCTTCCACTTTCTCCATTTTAAGCAACAATTGCTGACTAGCGGATCCCACGATACGATCCGAAAGAGCGTTTGAAGTTCAGAAAAACAAGGCAAAACGGCATTATTGCGCCCTCTTGTAGAGAGAAGTGGAACGAGTAGCGGTAAAGAGGGGTGACAACGCGAGATAGTTTATAAAAACCTTTGATATAGTTTTTTTTTTTTTAATTAATTAGTTCGTGGAGTCCGAATCAGCTTCAGAAAAGCTCGCGATCCCCTTCGTTACCGGGCGAATCCTAATTGAAGGTCAAGTTCAATCTTCTTTTGTTAAAATTCTGCAATTTTCCCAAGTTTGAAAAATTCGAGAAATTCTGTTTATGAGTTAGAAGAATTCTAACAAATCCGTTTGTTTTATATAAAGTTATTGTGCTTTTAATATTTCGGATTACGAGAAGAATAAACTTACAAGATTAGCAGATAAATTGCAGTTGTCGTGAACATTTATTAGAAGAATAAATAAGTCACTTTTCTTTGTTTAATAAACTGACATACGTATAATTGGCATAGTGACAAGTGCCATCCATGAACGACAAAATCCGTAAAGCGATAACGACGGAAACTATAAGGTAAAAGATAAAAACAAATGCGGACAATGTGTAACAACTATGGTAAAACAGTTAACATAAATTAAATAATTAAAAATTCTAAACAACAAAAAATAATAATATAAAACTGCTGGGTAGGACAGTTGAATACAAATGTACTGCTGTGTACTGGTTGAACTAAGTGAAAAATGCAAAACTGATTTTAAAATGAAAAAGAAAAACAAGATTAGCTAGCTCAACGGATAAGATTTTAAAGAACGCAAAAGAACCGTTAATCTCAGAGTTACCCTCGCGAATTAAAATTTAAAAATTTAACCACGAAAAGTAAATAGTGAGTGAATGAAACAGACTTTCTTAAGTACCCGAAAAATTGAAAAGGTTTAAAATAAAATAAACGAACAGAATCTTTAACCCAACGACGTTAATTAACAATCAAATTTATTTTACAAAATGGGTTAAATTTCAACTTGTGCAGAAAAAAACCTTGAACTGAAGGTTCTGGCCCAAAATTAAAACTGCACTTGACTCTAAATTAAAATATTTCCTATGCAAAGCAAAAGTTTTGTTTGTTCAGGAAGATTATCCAAAATCTTACAATTTCTATCCACGTGGTTTCACAAACTAAAATAAACTAAGCATGGACAATTACAAGAAAATTACTAAAAATAAACTAAAAGCAGGAACAATGCTTCTACTCACCCAAACCGAGGTGATTGATAATAAAAAATGAAACAGCAAAATTGAATAACGGAAAAACTAACTCTTTAAAATATAATGAGAAAAAATAAACTAAAATGTATATTCCCAAACAAAAATAATAAATGATCTTATATCTATAATGTTCACACTTCAATACATTAACACTTATTATGATAAGAATTCCTTGATTGGCTATATAAAAGACAATTAAAACAAAATTTACAATATCAAAAATAAATTACAAAATGGCAACAAAGATATACAAAAATACGTCTACTCACGTCAATGGTCGAACAAGGAAGTCCTTAACAAAATTCTACAATTGTTTTTCTTACAAAAATCCCTCTCTCAAAATCGTACAACGCAGTCGTATTACGTTCGACAATATTGAATAGAATCCGCATTAAATCTACACACGCAAACAAAAGACATTTGAATGTCTGGATTAAATTAAAAGTTAAAAAAACTTAACACTGCATAAATTAAATCAAACAATTAACTCTTTAACTAAACTTATACAAAATAAACATCAAAATTTGTGAAAAATTCTCGGTAAACTGAATCAGCTGTTTTAAGCAAAGAAAACAACCAATAAATAACCAAAAATATGCAACTTGAAATACACACAGCGGAAAAATGGGTTATCTAAACCACAGCAGTATGTACATACATGAGTCACTTGTTTACATTTTCCCAACTAATTAACCCAAATTATTCATGTGTTTTCCTGATTTTATATCGACGAAAACATAACACGTATGCGGACATCGTAAGCGGACGTATTTCTGACGAAGAATGGAAAACACAATTTTTCTTTTTTTGCATTTCTTGCATTCTACTCAGCGAGTGAGTTAATCTCAAGGTTTCCTTTCTAGACGAGAACAATTTGTTTACTTATTAATATTATTTGCTTAACGTCAATTATTATATTTTCTCGAGTGTTTGTAGCTCGTGGTACAATTCAACAGTTTCATTTATATAATCTGCATATTTGACGTGCCCGACAGAGCAAAGGCGATTGCCCCTAGATTCGTACGCTGTCGGTGTACAAGAAATTCCGATACACGCCAAGGAGACGAATTCCAAACCGCTATAGAGGTGTATGTACAACGTCGATCGCTGGTGCTCGTGAGTAAGCGTTCACTTTCATCTCTGACTAGACTTAGAGAGATAAACACGCCCCTCATTATTCGCAATATGTAACGCGTAACTTTCCGAATGTTTTAATTGACAGGCATGTAGGTATGTATATCAGCGTCTCGTATACTTTACATAAATTATACGCTCTGTGAGTATACAGTGTCAGTCGTGAATATTTTCTCACTTATAGTATAAGAACAGGAATATGTAAGAGCAAGGATAGTTGCTAGACGTTTTGCACGATCAAATTATTGGATGGGTAGAAATTTCTCCACTATTTACTTGATAGAGCTAGGAAATTTATTTAGAAAACCTACAGTGAGAAGACAATGAATTAGAAAGAAGTGGCAAATTTAAGAGTAACGCATGCGTTCAAAGTTTTCAGAAAAAAAATCCAATAAAATTAATTTACAGTAAACATATATTGATGCTTGATATGAGGTACTATTTTTGTAAATAAAGTCAACAATGTCGTACAAGCTTGATATTCGTAGAGGTATTTATCAATTGGTAGGATCTAAACGCAATATTGGTAGGATCTACAGAGAGCAAGATATTACGGTTTCGACATCTATCCATCAGACAATAAAAGATTGCCAGGAAGATATTGTAACATGAGCAGTTTTTATATTGTTTTGTTTTTATATTGAAATGTGATTGTCATTGTGATTTAAAATAGAAATACATCATATAACATAGTGGCAGCGTAAGTTAATAAAAATAAATTAGTGGAAAGAAGAAAGGTCATGGCAAATGTGCAGACACCGAAGTCTTTCGAACCAAGAAATGATCCAGCATCAGCATGGGAAAGATGGAAACAGAACATCGAGCTGTATTGGGTAGCGGCTGACTTGGACAAAGCGCCAATAGCAAAACAGAGAGCAATTTCGTTACAAGTATTAGGCGACTATGGATTGGATGTGTACAATACCCTTACCTTTAAGGAAGAAGGTGATGCACAAACTGTTAAGGTTATTCTTACAAAATTTACTGAATACTTTGAACCTTATAAAAATGAAGCATATCTTCAATTTCTATTTTTCACGTGTAATCAAAGGGAGAATCAAACAAAAATCAGCAGACTGTGGATTTGGTGAGTTAAAGGACTCATTAATAAGAGACAGACTGGTCTGTGGTATATTGAATGATCATCTAAGGGAGAAATTGTTAGGTGAAAGATATCCAACATTAACCAAATGTATAAATATTTGTAGGGCTGATGAAGAATCTCGGAAACAAGTAAAACTCATAGCGGCAGGAGCACACAATGGTAATACTGTGGAGGTAAATAAGATGGAAGATACAAAATCACAGAAAGCAACAAGAAGAGAGAAAAGGAAATAAATATAACATGAAGCAGAAATGTAACAAGTGTCACCGATGTGAAACACAACATGCCCTTTGGAAAGTGTCCCGCCTGGGGTCGAGTTTGTAATAAGTGCAAGAGACTTAACCTCTTTGCTAGATGTTGTAAAGCGAAATAGGTAATACTGATTCCAGTGTGAAGACATGCCAACGCTAAACAGAGAAACAGAAACCTTAAATCTAGCCTCGATCATAGTAGCGAATGAGCAGTTGCCTGTTTATAATATAACAAAAGTTAGTACAAGAGAATAGACAGAAAAAATAGAGGTTGGTTCTAGTTTATTTGTTAATCTTAAGCTTGATACGGAAAGTGAAGCTAATATTTTGCCGGTACAGATATATAATAAGTTAAGTATAAAACTAAAGTTGCGTCAAAGCAATAAGTTCTTGTTAGTTTATAATAAACAGAAGTTAAATATCAAAGGAGTGTGTGAAATTACATTGAAACACAAAAATTTAGAAAGAAAATTTGATTTTCATATCTTAAAAGATAATTATGAACCAATTTTAGGTTTGAAGGCCATATTGAACTATCATAGAATCTGATATAAAGTGGTCGATGGCAGCTTCTAGTATATTAAATGATTTTAAAGATGTATTGACAGGAGTGGGATGCTTTGGTAAACCATGTACAATTAAATTGAAAGATGGAGTGATACCTTCTATACCTAGGTGTAGAAAGGTTACTCTGGCGCTTCACAAAACGGTGAAGGAGGCACTCATAAAATTAGAAAAAGATGATATAATATCAAAGGTAGAAGAAGCTACAGACTGGCTCAATGCTATGGTTGTAAGGTGCATTGTAAGGCAAAGATTGGAATTGCCCACATTTGAAACAATAATGCCACAAATTGGGAAAGCACAATGGTTTTCGGTATTAGATGCATCTTGTGCTTTTTATCAAATTCCGATGGACAGGGAGAGTGCGAAACTATGCACCTTCATTTGGTCGTTACATGTTCAATCGTCTACCGTATGGGCTAACTAATGCCGCAGAAATATTCCAAAAATATATAAATGATTTGATTTGTGATCTAGATGGTACGCTAGCATACATGGACGATATTCTGGTATTAGGAAAATTCACTCGAGGAACATAATTTGAGACTAGCGAAAAAGCAAGAAAGATAAATGTGAAATTCAAGAAAGAGAAACTCCAATTAGCCAAAAATAGTGCTACGTTTTTTCAGATCATACTATCTCAAGTAAAGGAATACACATATTGGCCGAAAGAGTAAAGGGCAGTACAAAAAATGCAACGACCGACCAATGTTAAAGAGTTACAGTCATTTTTAGGTATGATAAATTATCTTAGTAAATTTATTAATAATATAGCAGAGGAAACAGCTTCTTTGCTTTTACTTTTAAGGAAAGAATCAGTATGGCCCTGGGATAATAATAGTCCTCAAGAACGCGTTTTTATAAAGTTGAAGAAACTAATTAGTGAGGCTCCAATTTTGAGTATTTACAATCCTGATGTACCAATAAAGCTGGCTACAGATGCTAGTCAGTATGGTTTAGGTGGTCATATAAGTCAGGAAGGTCATTCAGTTGCATATTGGTGAATGTCATTGAATGCATCACAAAGAAATTACAACCAAATCACAAAGGGGGCATTACTGGATATAGTATTAGGATGTGAAAAATTTCACTATTACTTATATGGAAGATCCTTTGTGGCTATAACAGACCATAAACCTCTACTAGGTCTTATAAAGAAACCCTTCGACTCACTTTCACCAAGATTACAGCGTTTAGTAATTAGATTAATGAAGTACGATGTAACACTACAATATATACCGGGTAAAAAACTGTATATTCCTGATACATTATCTAGAGCGGCACTAGAATTCGAGAAAGCAACAGATTTTCTAGATGATTTTTGCATCAGTTCGATCATTTTACAATCGAGCACCAACTCTGACCCAGAATTACAGATAATAAAACATTACCTACGAAATGGTTGACCTAATAATATTTCAGCAGTAAAACGTGAGGTTAAGGCTTATTACCCATATAAAGATGAAATATTTGAATTAGATGGATTTTTATTCAAAGGTAACAGACTTATAATTCCAAAGGAAAATAGGCTTGATGTATTCAATAAATTACACTCCTCTCATCAAGGTATTACGACATGTCAACGAAAAGCTCAGGAAGCAGTCTTTTGGCCAGGTATAAACGAGTAATTAACCAACTTAGTATCATCCTGTTTAGTATGCTTAAAATATTCTAAATCTAACTCCAAACAACCAATAATTCACCGTGAGATTCCTGAACTGCCGTGGGTGAAGATAGGAGTGAATTTCTTCGAAATTGATTCTCAACATTATTTGATCGCATGTGACTATCATAGTAAGTTTGTAGAACTGATTAAAATGACAAAGAAAGATGTTTCGTCAACGATTGAGGCTTAGTTTAGTATATTCAAAAGCCATGTGGACTTCCGTCGATAATCATGTCTGGTAATGGGCCACCCTTTTTTTTTCAAGAAGCTTTAGACAATTCCTACAAGACCTTGATATAACCCATGTAACGTCGAGCCCCACATACAGTCAATCTAATGGGTTAATAGAGAGAGACATGTTGGTACACTGAAAACCATGCTACTAAAGAATCAAGGGAAACATCCATATTTAGTCACTATGGTATACAATAGTTCGCTTAAACAAACACTTCCTTCGCCAGCTGAAATGCTAATGGGGAGAAAATTTAGAACTCAATTGCCTTGCTCTCGAAATATTCTAAAACCCCACTTCAAAACAGAACAACATATTGACATGTTACGAATAATCAAACCAAGTCAGCCACCTACTACAATATTGGTAAGAAACCACTAACAGCATTGGAAAGACCACCAGTCATGCTACAGCAAGATACCAGCAGAAATACTAAAAAAAGATGAAAAAACCCCAGAAAGTTATCACGTCCGAACTCAGGAAGGAGGTGAGATCAAGCGAGTCCGTAACTTTAATCTAATCTAATGCAAATCCAAACTGATGGAATGTAGTGTTTATTTCACTGTAGATGTACAAGTTGGTTTAATAGAAATGAATATGCAAAGTTCTCCTAGACCCCTCACCACAAACTACATTAAACTGGGCGTACGTTTCGATAGCAAAGCTATCATCATCAGCACAAACACTGAACTGAATAACTAGACTAAAAATACCCTAAATTAGTTTAGAAGTTTGCAGCATTACCAGTACCACAGTTTGGAGTATTTTTGTCATAGAAATGAATTTAATATAATTGGAAGTAATTATATCACGCCTGCAGATACTTCGACTTCCAAGTGTAATTTATAATCAACGATGTTAAAGCCTCCTCGATTATGTTACTCCATGTATTTATTTTGATATTAAGCTTTTGAACGTTTTTATCTAACTATCTAACTCTTTCTTGTATTCATTTTTTTGACATTCTTATAAAGAAGCGTACGCAACTCTGAAACCCGATTTCTTTTTCCAGCATAATTGTTTATGACTCAATTAAATCGACTCCGTTTATACGGAATACGGACTTTCGAAGCCATTCATTCGACTTTCATCGGATTACTCGCATTTTTTAATAATTTCTAAACACACAGTTTCCACACAGGTAGCTGCAATATAGTATTCGCGCACCGCTTTTGACTCTACGCAATTCGATATCTAAACTCGCGATATGAAAGTCCTTTGCGTATATCAGGTGAAATGTACTAGCTATAATAGAAAACGGTTTCTCTTTCTAATTAATATTGTCGGCGAATAAATGCATTCACATTCACAATATTAACCGACGCAGTACTTGAACTGCCGTAAAATGTTCCTGGAACGAACTATGTCGTATGTGCAAAAGGATCTGTACCCTAAGTACAAATGAAACGAGCGAGATGAATAGAAAGGCAAAAAAAAGCGATTGTAGTAATAGTAAGTGTTAGGTTACGTCTGCATGTTGAAGGTAGAAAATTAGTGCAGAAACACGTTCCAATGGAACGTGGCTGGCGACAAGGTTTTACATAATCGGATATGTTCGATTTCACCTGCGCAAGACACTCACCCCACTTTTATTTTGCCTTCTGTACTCGCGAAATGTAAATCTGTTCGTAACTGTTCTCTTGTGAAATATGTACTAACAATAAGTGGCGATTGTGTTAGAAACCCTTGGTAAAGTATGTTATGGCGTTGAAAGAAATAGATATTTTAGCCGAGAAAATAGTTTTACTATCTTGGGTATTATTAAAATCAACCCATAATTATTATTGCTCCATTTGTTAGAGTGTTCTATTGATAATTCTAAACTTATGCTTGACTTTCTTAGATGAAGTTATTACATTTTGTATATCTTTAATGATCGAAGAGTAAAAAATCTGGCTGCAAATAAATTTACTGTATTTTTTTATTTAATTGCAATTATTATTATTGAATTTTAAATCTATTCACGACAATGATGCTTTTAGAAGACTGAGGATGGTGCCGAAACAAGTAATATGAAAACATTTTGTTGACAAAAACAATAAGAGTATACACATATTCATCATCTCCAATTAGAAATTTTATATTTTAAATGGTAAAAAAATTAATTGAATCATATAAAATATTCTGAATTCCTTTCTCTGGCTCGCTTTGCAAGAACATTTCAGTATTTAAATAATTAATAGATATTCAAAAAAAAAAATCAATTTCATTATTGTAGTAATCTTACGTCCATAATTAGGTAAATTGGATAGTTGAAATAGGCAAAGAAATACTTCCCAATTATAATTTAATAATGGTAGATTTTTATTTACTCTATTTTAGAATTATTCTAGGTTCCCAACATTTTATGGACTACCGCCCCCTTTACAAAAAAAAAAAGATTCCAGCGCCCCTCTTTACATACTAGTTAATTATACCAATTTTAAATGTCTGTATATTATCATGCAATTCAAAATTAATTCTCTCTTTCTGTAATTGTGCTACTGGTGTCGTGGCTGAGGGTTGTGATTATTAATTATTTAAAAATACAAAACACGTTATAATAAAAACATTTAATTCAGACAAAGACCATACAAAGTGTTATTAACAAAATTATAACTTAACTAACAAATGCAAGACAATACACAAAGCTGGAGCATCCCACACTGGGGCACTGCACAAAAGCAAAGACAAGACGATTAATCAAAATTAGTAAAAAAAATATATAATGAAAAATCAAAATTCGATAAATAATCATACATATCAATGAGATGGTTGAGACTGGTGGAGTTTTAACAATTTGTTAATGTCGAGTTTCAATTTAGTTAACATCAGTATATTCCTTTTCTTAGACAGTGAATTAGCTACTACACTAAACTCATGCTCAGCCAAATATGATGAAGGAAACGCAATTAAAAATTTCTGTACTATTTCGCACAATCCAGGGTGAAGAGCTGATATTGATTTTTGGAGCCAGAATCTATCTATCCATTTCAGATTTTTACTTTTAATTTTTCATTAGTTGTGAGTTCTACGAGTTCTTCTTCTAAATTTGATGATTCTGCTGTATCTGCATTTGCGAAAGCTTCTAAAACCCAAATTGGTATATTCATATTTAAAATATCCTGGAATCGCTTTATAAAATCAGTATGACGAGCGTCCAGGTGTTGGCAGTAGTATGTAAGTAAATCTTGCTGTTTCGCCGATAATGCTGATACTGTCAGAAAGTGGCTGTATTCACCTCTTCCTAGATTTCGTTTGAATAGAAAAAGTTTTCCCACAAAACCAGCTATGACGTTTTTGTTTTTATTAAATTCAACTCATCACCTTGCAATTGGAAATTTAACGTTTATATAAAAAAGGTCTGTCAAATAAGCGATGTCATTTTTGGACGTAATCAAATTTCTGCGCAGTTCATCGTCTCTGTTTTCAAGGAGATCCTGTACTGAGTCAAATAGACTGAAATAGCGATTCAGACACACACCTTTCGAGAGCCATCGTACTTTTGCCACGCAACAACTTGTATGCCTTTGTTTGTTTGCGGTGCCCCGGTGCACTTGGCCTGCAAACAGTTTGTTACATGTTCTCGCATTTTTGTCGAAACATGCTTGATTGCGTAAACTACGTCTTTGCTTACCAACTTGCATAAACTTGTTACCGACAGTTCCTAAACCAAATGCTTATTTAAAAGTTTTAATGTTTATTTACGCCATAATAATAAGATAAACATCTTAGACGACTAGATAAAATATTTTTTGTTGAAAATAGATGTATTTTCAAAGTATTTTATTATATTAAATAGCAGCGCTATTGATAAGTCGGTGTTTAGCTCATCGCTAGTAGTAAATAATAAAACTGGAAACTCTTAAATGCAAATGTTATTTAATCTTCGCTACTTTTCTGAAACATTGTATTCTTATTAATAAAACAGACACACACACACACACAGAGGGAGATAAATAAAGGAATTCTTCAAGCGCCGCGTGACGAAGTGAATAATAAAAAGTGTTACAGACACTAGAACAAAGAAATACTGAAATACCACACAAATAAGTGAAGAGACGAGAATCTCTTAAAGGTCACGAATTTAAAGCACAAATACTTTCAAATACATACACAACATATTTATATTGTATACATATACAGGCTGATTCAATTTAAGTGCGCACCATTGCTATCTCTGTTATTATTGATTCTAGAAAGTAGGTTAAATTAGTAAAATATTAGGGTTTTTAACGCTGATTAATATGCAATATACGAAAAAACAATTAGATGAGAATTTCCAAGAAATTTTGACATTTATATATTTTTTTTAAATTAAACACCCTGTATATTGTTAAAAAAAATGAAAGATATTTTAATTTATGATGCAAAAGTATCAATACAATATTGTCTTAAAACGAATAACAAAGAAGTTATGATGCTTTTTATTTTGTAAAATCTAGAGCCGTATAAAGAATCAATTTTTAACAAAACAGATACATGTCTTTGTGGTTGATGTTTATTTTAACATAATACATCTTAAAATAATGTCGTTCAAATTAAATTGAAAAGAAAAAAGTAAACGCATAATTTATAAATACTGCTCAAAGGTATCACCTTCATTCTCAATACATTTTCGTGCCCGCTTGAGTACACTCTGGGTATCTCTTAAGATTGTCCTTCCATCCAATTGGCGGAAAACCTCCCCAACTTTATTTTGCAATTCATATATCTGTATATCTGATCTCTTGAATATCCCCAAAGAAGAAAGTCTAAAGGTAAAAGCTCAGGAAAGCACAGTCATGCTGAAAGTACAAATTTTGACGCATCAGGTAATTGACATTATGAAGGAAATCCTCTAGAACGGTACGAATAAAATCCAGATATCTCTCTTCTGTCATTGTAGAACGCCTGACCAACGACTGTCGAATCAATTAATCCGCACTAGACATTAAAACCAAATCGAACTTGTGCAGCACGTGAACGCATTATTAATAAATTTTCTTGCGATCAGTAGTGTTCATTCTTCTTATTAAACATTCCTCTATTGGAGAAATTTCTTTCATTACTCCATAAAATACATTGTGCTCCATTCAAATTTTCATCACAAAAATTAATAAACTATTCACAGAAAGTCAACCTCCTGTTCGAATCTCCTGGTTGTAATGTTTGTGAGGTTCGGTACTTAAATGAGATATACTTATGCTTTTTTAAAATTCTCTGAACTGACGCGTAACTTAAACCCAATACCTTCGTAGCATCTCTAATGGAAAATTCGCGATGAGCTTCAAAATATGCTAACACTGTAATTTCTACCTCCTCGTTGATAATGATATTTTTCTTTGTTCTTTTCTTCTTAAATAAGCAATCGTGTTGCCTAAATTGTCTGTAAAGTTTTCGAAAGTAACGTCGATCTGGCTGCTGTCGTAAAGGATACTGTTCTGCATAATATTCGACAGTCCTTATTGAATTTTTGCCGCATACAATGTATGCTTCCAGCATATCTCATTTCTCCAAATGAAAAAATATCGTGGTAAAATATTATCTAATACTTAGAACTAAATATAACAAAAACTGTTCAGGGTACTAATAATAATAACAATTAGAAGTAAATAACACAACACAAAAATGCAATAACCAACCTTTTTTAATAATTAAACGTGTAAAAGATTTAAGCTCAGTACATTTTTGACAGTTTCAAACAACATACTATTTGTTTTGACTTAAAGTGAAAGAAGCCTGCTATCAATTTTACATATCTTTAGCATCCATTAGAAACCACCATAACTTCTTTATTATTTGTTTTAAGACAATAACTTCCATTTGTTTTTAACAATATACAAGGTGTTCAATTTAAAAAAATATATATAGATTTCAAAATTTCTCGGAAGCGCGTAATGCAATTGTTTTTTCGTATATTGTGTGATTAAACAAATCATACAATTTATTTTATGTGAACGTGAAACGTTACATAGCCTATGACAAAAATACTCCGAACTGTGGCACTGATAATACTGCAAACTTCTCCTAGACCACTCATCACAAATCTGCACTAAACTGGACGTACGTACCTGTGGTGAGGGGTGTAGGAGAAGTTTGCAGCGTTAAATAGTGTATATTGAGTGTTTATTATATTATTATTATACTGATACTGTAATGGGTCAAAAACAATACTAATTTAAAAAACAATCACTTCAGACACACAGATCGATACATACCGAGCACTCAGTAATTGATTATTAATTTTTTTAGACCTTCAGTCAAAAACAGGCACTAATGTTACAGAAATTCACAAATTACTCACTTTGAAAATCAATAAGAGTCATTTCAACAGCCTTTTGGCCAAGTTTTATGTCATTTCCATCGGAAGCCTGGTAAAGGATTTTTTCTCCTGGGACATATTTAACATTTATCAATACCAGAATCTCGAAGCTCACAAATCAAAAATCATGTATTGTAAAAACATTATTGTAGAAAACCTCTGTAAAAATTGAAAATTTCACATTTCTTATCAACCACCTCAGAAAGTGCACGTACGTGATATCTTTACAGAAAACAATTTTCAGAATGATCGAGATGTAATTAACAGATCTTCAGGTGATCAAAAGAAGGTTTGTAAGAGTATTTTATCCATATAATTCCTTTTAAATTAGAATTTTACATTTTTAAAACATCACTGACAGGTCTCTAAAAACAGATTATTAATTTACGACATTCGGCACACATATATAATTTTACCTGTAGAAAACTAATTTGATAATGGAAACCTTATTCAAGATATTTCTTCCAATTTCCAAATTCAAAACGATGTTCTTTTATTTTGAAAACACGCGAAAATTTCAACCAATCAGAGCGTAGCATTTTGCAAAATCGAAGCCAATTTCCATAGTAACCAGGAATTCAATTAGCTTTTGGTCGTTAAGCGGGTAACACGCGTCGCTTACCGCCAATTTGAGTCAACTCTAACCTCACTTAGTTTTGTTTGAATAATTTCTAAAGTTTTATTATCCTGAACATAAGGAAACAGTTAAGTCTGATATTCACCAACCGCTGATTAATTTTGTTTCAAAACCATTTAACGCTTTCATTTAAAATTAACTTTAACAAAGTGCCTAAAGAATTAAAGTAAATTCGGAAACAGCGCCATCTACAGGAAAATGGATTGAACTAGGTATTATAGAAATCGCCACCAATAAATTTAATAGCTCTTAATTTGATATTTTTGCAAGAGATGGAACGTGCGAATTTCAATTAAAATAATTATATTAAACATAATTTATTATCCATTCGTATTGAATTAAATAATACATAGGTTTCATTTATTTACATTAATTTGTTTCCTACATTTAATAAAATTTAATCATATGTTATATTATTTTAAACTGTTGTTTTGTTGTGGTTCAACCCACCCTCCCTAAATAAGGGACACGATCCCAGCCAATACCCTGAGATAAGAGAAAAGATAGGTTAACAATTTATTTAAATAAGTATTATTCATTTACTCACAAGGAATAGTACATTTTTGGCGCCCAACGTGGGGGCAAGTAGCCAGTAGCCAGTATCAAACAACTTTTTTTGCCCATTTAAGACGAGCCACTAACCTCGCTAATTTCGAACTTTCCATCTTAAATCGTTAACGAAACCGCGGTTAAAGATACGAAGAAACGCTACAGCGCGTCCCTTCGACGGCGACTTTAATAAGAACAGATCGCGCGTAGCGGGCGACATCCCGATAGTTTTACGACAAGTATAAAATTAGCGTTATTTATTAGCCCGCGACAATCAACGCCAGCGGCCACTAAAACGAGACGAACGGCGCGGTCGACGCGCGTGCGAACACGAGGCAGGCGGCACGAGGAAGTCGCGAGAAATTGATTGCTGAGACGCCGAACGAGACAGAGACGCGTATAGAGTGCGTTTTAAGATGACGCTAGGGTTGACGAGTTGAGTTTCACTTTGACCACCGCGGTGTCGCTCGCCCAGGTGGGTCGCGCCTTAGTGGCAAATTAATTTGGCGACGGATCGATGGCCGAAAGTGTTTTCCGGCTAAATTGGACGATCGATTTGTCATAAATGTCGCTCGGGGCGCGGAACGTCATACTTATTTTGAACGGAAATAGAGCGTATGGATGGAGGTTATTAAATGTAAATTCTGAGGTATCTACGACAGTTATGGTAATTAATTTTAGCATTTTATAGTATCAGAAAGAAAAGCATTAAGTTATTTTCCTTCAAAAAATGAAATAATAAAATTATATAGTGTTTATCGAACATATTCATCATCTCCCCGTTCCATAGCCACTATAAATCACAAAGGGCTTTCTTTCTTTTTTATGCCAACCGATGAGTTGGAGGTGAGTAAAATACTACAAGATGTGGCTACGAAACATTCGGCAGGAATGGATGAAATACCTTGTTTCCTTATTAAATATGTTTCTGTGTATATCGTCGGACCTTTAACTTACGCTATTAATCGCTGTTTGACTGAAGGGATATTCCCTAGAAGTTTAAAGATAGGCAAAATTATCTCAATTTTTAAAAAAGGCGATTCAACTGATGTTAATAATTATAGACCAATATCCATACCCTCTGTCTTTGCAAAAGTCTTTGAGAAAATTATTAATATTAGAATAATTAATTACTTAATAAAATACAATTTAATATCTCCTACCCAGTTCGGATTCATTCCGGGGAAATCCACACGGGAAGCTATTGTTAATTGTCTTGATAGAGTTTATAACGATCTTGATAAAAAGAAATCTGTAGTCGGGATATTTTTTGATTTGTCGAAGGCATTTAATGTCGTTGATCATGGCGTATTGTTAGATAAATTGCGGGCATTCGGTATAGATGGTGTGGCTGGTGATCTTTTCATTTCATATCTTAGTGGTAGAACATCTAGAGTGCAGCAGATGCGAATAATTTAAGATGAACGTTTTACTCCCAACCAATTGAAGTAAAGTTTGGCGTTCCTCAGGGGTCTATCTTGGGCCCAACACTCTTTTTAATTTATGTCAAAGATTTGTTTGACATCATGCACTTTGTCTCAATATGCCGATGACACTAGTTGCATTGTTTCGGGCGAGGGGGGGGACGATCTTTGCGTTACAGCAACGGTCCTCATGCACCAGATGGCCAATTGGTGTGATGGGAACGGCCTTAGATTGAATGCGAATAAAACAAATATAATCAAGTTCAGTACATCAAATTGTGGTCATGCCGATTTTATTGTGGATTGCGATGGTTCAGAGATTCCATCAGGATCCAGTATTAGGTTTTTAGGCTTGACCGTAGATCAAAATTTAAAATTCAGCGAGCACTGTGACATGTTGAGACACAAATTGGCCGCAGCCCTATACGGTTTGAGAAATTTACGCAGTGCGGTGAGTGTACACTCATTACGATTATTTTACTTCGCATATGTTGAATCTCGTCTCAAGTACGGCTTAATTTTTTGGGGATTATCAATAGGCGCAACACAATTATTTTTATTGCAAAAAAAAGTCTCCCCTGCCTTTACATTTTTGAAATAATATTTTTTTATAAATACAATGAACAAACCTTTGTCAAAAATTGTGATATTTATAGAAACATGCAGACACGACAACGTCTTAATTTATCTATACCGACACACAGAACACAATTATATGAAATGAGTCCCAGATATTCGGCAGTTATAATACACAATAAGTTACCTGATTCGATTAAATCATTGCAACCCCAGTCGCTATTTAAAACAAAATTAAAAAAATATCTCCTTGAAAACTGCTTTTATAGTATTAATGAATTTCTGTGTAGTTAAGTATTTATGTGCAGATGTGTGATAATTATATATATGTATGTTTTTCTTTTTTACTATTTTACTATTTTGTGTAACATTATTGACAGTGTCCGTGTTCAGATTGAACTATGACAATAAATAAATTATTATTATTATTATTTATTATTATTATTATTACCGATTATGCCAATACGTTTTAGAAAAAAAGTGTAACTTTTTCTTGGAGAGCATTTTTTTGTTACAATTTTCTTAAATATGATATGTGATAACGCGGTGTAGGTTTTAACTAATATCTATTCTTACTTTACAGTGATAAATAAAGTTGAATATGAATTTAAATTGTTTTCATATATCCAGTTAGGGGAATCACAAGTGATTGACGTTAAGCCATTATTGGACGAAATGGAATCTCAATGTTAGACATGAAAGTACTCAATAATAAAAATAATTTACTTTTATCAAAATCAAAACCAGTAGCTACAAAAAGATAAATGGATGGCAGGCGCTTAATTTAGAATCCGCAAATGAGCATCAATATACAGCCTAGGTGCTTATTGTTTTATGCTTTGGCATGGTTTATTGCATGTTTACTTATATTGATTTGTTTATTTCCGATGTTTTTGTGATTTTGTATTAAATACTTGTTTTCTGTCTTTCATTTCTACAATCATCGCCTACTAAGATACAAATATGATCGCAATAATAAAAAAATTAATTAAAACCCTAAATATCTAATAACTCGAAAAGTAAAAGAGATAAATATAGAGTATTCTCAATAAAATCAAGCACTTGTTAATAGGAATTCAATGATGTAAACATATACACGATGTTCTATCTAAAAAGGAAAGAGTAAGATACCCATTTGAAGATGATATTTCAAAATTTGATTCACTTATTCTAAGTAGCAATTAAATTACTATCACTTTTCTCAAACAGTGCAAGCGACATAATTTTTAGATAATCACAGATATCTTGGAAATAAGCGTTAAAGTATGTTACATCTTATGTTTTTAAAATGTGCTGGCGCTTTTAAAAATCCAATAAAATTAGGGGTATTGTATTTAAAAAAAAAAACTTTGAATCAATTCAATAAAGCCCTCATTCCGTACTACTGCGAGGTGTGAGCAACGAATCGCTAGACATGCGTAATTCACGTCGAGTGAAGCCGGCGTTTGATTCATTTCGCTCATTTCGTAATAAAGCCTCGCTGGGTATTAAGGTACGGTCCTCAAGTTTTATAACAGTAGAAAGTTTTTAAGGAGCAAATTAGCAGTAGTTACGCGCGATTTATTTGTAGTAAATAATCCCCAAAAGATCAATTCCTAGCGCGACTCCTATTCGTAATACAGTTCAACGTTTTTGAGCAACATTTACATTGATAAATAACAAAAGTAAAAAGGTCCTAGTGAGAAATATCAGTGATATCGAAATTCAAGTTTGTGCGTTAGAGGAATTAAATCCTAGTATGACATCTAGACAAATTGCTCGAAAAATATCACGTTCATTTTACTTCGGCTAAGCTGACAATTCGCTGGACGTTGAAATCCTTGGCATTTCCAGTCACCCAGAATGCTATCCGCAGGTTGCAACTTTTCACCCTGTTTAGTCTACTCAGGGCAACCGTGAACTAGGGTACTTTTAGGAATATATATTGAAATATTCACTGCTAAGATACGTGAAACAATTAAGAGATAGTGAGATATTAAGTTCAAGATATTGGATTAGTTTCTCGGAAATCCTTGGATAATATGATCACAATGTTCTAAGGTTGATAAGTTGTTTGGATGCAAAAGTTCCATTATTTAGTTTATTCTTAAGGATCTTAAAAAAAGGATTAATTTTGGAAAAACTTAATAATAACGTGTTTTAAAATATTTTATTACGTTTGTTCTTTAAATTATTTGAATTAACTTGAATTGCGACTGTGTCCCAATTCATACGTAATCATTTAATCTAGTGGTGCATTTATGAATATATCAGAGTTTATCTGAACTTTATCTTTATTTTGGTGTATATGGGATGCAGCTATTATAGTATATGTAATATAAATCGTTGATAATCCTATATCACAAAAATATTGTATATTTATTTGTATTACTTATTCCAGCAAACGACGCTAGCTCTTCATTGTCACGTATTCAAAGATTGTATTCGTATCAGATTTCGTTATTTGGGTCAAGTGCTTAGATAAATGAGTGTGGTTTCACATGCCTAGCATACACTTTTGTTCAAACTGCTAACATTATATTTTGATTGCTCATGCAGAAAAAGGATTAATTTTGAAAAAACTTAGTAATAACGTGTTTTAATTTTATACGTATACATTTAATCTAATGCTGCATTTATGAATATATCAGAGTTTATCTGAACTTTATCTTTATTTTGGTGTATGTATGATGCAGCTGTTACAATATATGTAATATAAATCGTTGATAATCCTAAATTTACAAAATATTTTGTATATTTATTTATATTACTTTGTTCCAGCAAAACGACGCTAGCTCTTCATTGTCACGTATTCAAAGATTGTATCCGTATCAGATTTCGTTATTTAGGTCACGTGCTTAGATAAATGAGTGTGGTTTCACGTGCCTGGCATACAGTTTTGTTCAAACTCCATTAGATTTTGATTGCTCATTCAGAAGAAGGATTAATTTTGGAAAAAACTTGATGATAACGTGTTTTAAAATATTTTATTATATAATTCATTCCATTTGCTCTTTAAATTATTTGAATTAAAATTTGACTCATGCAGAAAAAGGATTAATTTTGAAAAAACTTAGTAATAACATGTTTTAATTTTATACGTATACATTTAATCTAATGCTGCATTTACGAATATATCAGAGTTTATTAAAATTTTATCTTTATTTTGGTGTATGTATGATGCAGCTGTTACAATATATGTAATATAAATCGTTGATAATCCTAAATTTACAAAATATTTTGTATATTTATTTATATTACTTTGTTCCAGCAAAACGACGCTAGCTCTTCATTGTCACGTATTCAAAGATTGTATCCGTATCAGATTTTGTTATTTAGGTCACGTGCTTAGATAAAGAGTGTGGTTTCACGTGCCTGGCATACAGTTTTGTTCAAACTCCATTAGATTTTGATTGCTCATTCAGAAAAAGGATTAATTTTGGAAAAACGATGATAACGTGTTTTAAAATATTTTATTACATAATTCATTCTATTTGCTCTTTAAATTATTTGAATTAACTTGAATTTTGACTGTGTCCCAATTCACACGTATACATTTAATCTAATGCTGCATTTATGAATATATCAGAGTTTATCTGAACTTTATCTTTATTTTGGTGTATGTGTGATGCAGCTGTTACAGTATATTAAACAGTATATTAAACATAAATAATCCTAAATTTACAAAATATTTTGTATATTTATTTATATTACTTTGTTCCAGCAAAACGACGCTAGCTCTTCATTGTCACGTATTCAAAGATTGTATCCGTATCAGATTTCGTTATTTAGATCACGTGCTTAGATAAATGAGTGTGGTTTCACGTGCTTGGCATACAGTTTTGTTCAAACTCCATTAGATTTTGATTGCTCATTCAGAAAAAGGATTAATTTTGGAAAAACGATGATAACGTGTTTTAAAATATTTTATTACATAATTCATTCTATTTGCTCTTTAAATTATTTGAATTAACTGAATTTGACTGTGTCCCAATTCACACGTATACATTTAATCTAATGCTGCATTTATGAATATATCAGAGTTTATCTGAACTTTATCTTTATTTTGGTGTATGTGTGATGCAGCTGTTACAGTATATTAAACAGTATATTAAACATAAATAATCCTAAATTTACAAAATATTTTGTATATTTATTTATATTACTTTGTTCCAGCAAAACGACGCTAGCTCTTCATTCTCACGTATTCAAAGATTGTATCCGCATCACATTTCGTTATTTAGGTCACGTGCTTAGATAAATGAGTGTGGTTTCACGTGCCTGGCATACAGTTTTATTCAAACTCCATTAGATTTTGGTTGCTCATTCAGAAAAAGGATTAATTCTGGAAAAACTTAGTAATAACGTGTTTTAAATTATTTTGTCACATAATTCATTACACTTGTTCTTTAAATCATTTGAATTTTGACTGTGGGCCAATATATCAGAGTTTATCTAATCTCTATCTTTATTTTAGTGTATATGGGATGGAGCTTTTATAGTATATATAATATAAATCGTTGATAATCCCATATTTACAAAATATTTGGTATTTTTATTTGTATTACTTTGTTCCAGCAAAACGACGCTAGCTCTTCGTCGTCTCGGCATTAACTTCTGTTTTCAACTTTGTTTACCGAGCTATCATGTTACTGCGCTGTATCTAAGTCACATTCCGACAATAATTGATTTCCATTTAAATTTCCCCTCATGGGATTACGTACAAAAAACAAATGTCATGTGCTTGGTTTTGATATTTCCCCAGGTTTTTAACTTTGAATAGCTAAGCTCCCATTTTCTTTTCACAATTTTCATTATAATTTTATTTTTATTTAATGTAATTTTTATTAATTTTGACATCTGCGCATTATATTCTTAGTACTATAGTACTCTAATGGCCTTGACGTTCAGTTTTATAGATGGTGAACTTTTTACAAAAATTAACGCTTTAATTGCTCTTGTATATTTAAGAATAGACACTTATTGTTCTGAAACCCAGAAAATTTGACTTGACAGTGAAAGCTTAAAGTTTTAAAAATTGTTTATTATTGGTTGATCTTTTTTTTTCGATATTTTACAATAATTAAATGAAGAATTTTACGTTATATTCCTTTAGATATTTCGTTATTTATTTCTCTTTTTTAGTCAAAAATTTTCTTTGTAACATGAACAAGATTCTCCAATGTCATCTTTCTTCGTCACTGAGATTAAAAATATAATCTAATATGATTCTATCACAAGATGCTACAAAAACACATAAAGAGCTAGTCTCGTTCCGAACTTGTTGCATTCAAAAACTCTCTCTCTCTCTCTCTCTCTCTCTCTCTCTCTCTCTAATAGCTGAAAATTAAAAAAATAAACAGCTCCTATTAACGATAACAACATCGACGATAATTATGATGAAAATAATAACAGGATAGCCCCTCTCTAGTACACACAGTAATAAGCGTTGATACTCCAGCGTTGTGAGAGCGCCGATCGATCAGATTTTGGGGGGTCGGGCGCAAGAGGGCGGACGAGACGCCACTAGAACGACGGCAATGATGCCATCCATGGCGGGCACGGCATCGTCACTATCCGTCGGGTGTCGGCTTGTGTGTAACGAAGCGGACCGCGATGTTTGAATAAAGTAGCGCGGCCGATGCGGCGCGCGGTATTTGGACAAGTTATTGGGCGCGCGTATGCCGCGGCCGCCGGCCATCTGCGCGCACTTTAGCGCTCGATGCCGGCCGGTGAGCGGAACGCACGTGCCGCTCTCTGTTCAATAGTACCGTTACGTCATCGAACTCACGCACGCTCTGCGCTCTGAGTCGCGGAGTCTCCCCGGATTTACGGACCTGGTCTCGTTTTAACGCCGTTGTCGAAAAGTCCGCGCGTTGGAAACGAGGGAAAAATGGTTGAGGCGCGTTGAAGCCTAATCCAAGCATGTTCATGTTTATAAAGATTGTGTTAGGATAGCTATCATCTGACCGGCAGCTGTCAAATCCTAATTTCCTTGTAGTTACCTTGTAGTCCCACATAGTTACAAGGAATACAGAAATCAGTTACAAAGAAATTACAAAGTTTTGTGGACTTTACTTATGAAAAGCCAACTAATTACAATTCGTCCTTAACCGCGTGCTATATCTAAAGATACTACATGAGGCTACCTCATTCTGACAAGGGAACACCGGCAGATGTGAAATTCCAATTTCTATGAAACTTTACAGACTGAAACAGTACCATAGTAGAAACTCAACGGATTTTTTTTTATTCTGCGGAAACGCTCGATTTAGGGGTACAGCCCCCTACAAAGTTTGCAAATTTTAAAATTTTTTGAAATATCTCCGAAATTATAACAGATATTAAAAAACCTCTTTAACATAATTTTCAGCATATTACAGGCTCCTAAAGATTACGTAATCTATTTTCGCAAAAATCTAATAATAGGGGACGGAGTACCCCATGCCCCCATTTTTTAAATAATTTCTTTCTTGTTTTATTTCGCAAAAAAAGGCACCTTCACATAGAAAACGATGGTGTATAACAAAGTCAAAGAATGAAATAATAATAATTGAAACATAATAAAATACTGCTGTGTAGTGATTGAATTAATTGAAAATGCAAAACTGAATGCAATGAAAAAGAAAATAAAATTAGCTAGCTCAACGGTATAATTTTAAAGGGCGTAAAAGAACTATTAACCTCAGAGTTATCCTCGAGAATTAAAACTTGATCTAACCACGAAAAGTAAATTGTGAGTGAATAAAATCATACTTTCTTAATTACCCGAAAAATTGAAAAGGTTTAAATAAAAATAAAAAAACAGAATTTTTAACCCAACGACGTTAATTAACAATCAAATTTATTTCAACAACGGGTTTAATTTACAACTTGTGCAGAAAAAATCTTGAACTGATGGTTCTGGCCTAAAATAAAAACTGCACTTGACTCTAAATTAAAATAGCACAATGCTATTTCCTATGCAAAGGAAAAGTTTTGTTTGTTCAGGAAGATAATCCTAAATATTTCAATTTCAATCCACGTGGGTTCAAATTAAAATAAATTAAATGTAAGAACAAAGCTTCTACTCACCTAACCGAGGTGATTGAAAATTAAAAATAAAACAGCAAAATTGAAAAACAGAAAATTAACTCTTTAAACTATAATGAGAAAAAATAAACTAAAATGTATCTTCCCAAACAAAAATAATAATTGATCTTATATCTATAATGTGCACGCTTCAATATATTAACAATTATCACAATCTGAATTCCTTGATTGGCTATAAAAAAGACAATTAATGCGAATTAATTTACAAAATCGAAATGAAATACAAAATGGCAAAAATGATATACAAAAATACGTCTACCCACGTCAATAGTCGAACAAGGAACTGCTTTACAAAACTCTACAACTGTTTTTCTTACGACAATCCCTCTCTCAAAATCGTACAACGCAGTCGTAATACAGTTCAACGACAATATTGAATAGAATCCGCATTAAACAACACAAGCAAATATTAGACAACTTTATGAATGGAATTAATTAAAAAAAAACTTAACAGTTAAATAATTGAAACATACAATTAACTCTTTAACTAAATTTATACAAAATAAGCATCAAAATTTGTAAAAAGCTCCCGGTAAACTGAATCAGCTGCTTTAAGCAAAGAAAACAACCAATAAATAACCAAAAATATGCAACTTGAAATACACTCAGCGAGAATGAGTTGCCTAAACCACAGCAATACGTTTAAAATAACTAAACCTGTATATTGATATATATCAAATAATAAAATATTACCAAATACATTTACTAAATTAATTCGTTCGCATTTTATATATATTTTTTAATACAATGTCCTTTATTCGTCTACAACTATATCCTCAGAAAGGTGCACATACTACGAACAAATTTAGCGCACAAGACGAAGAACTAAATATTTAACATGCAGTATGTAGATTTACAGTTGACATTCTGTGACTTTTTGCCACGTAGACCATCAAGTACTTCAACGCATACTTCAAGTTGGACAATATTTTAAATAATTAATTTCGTACAAATGCCTAGATAATCTAATCAATATCAAGATTTATTAAAACATTAACCTTCGAAAAGGCACGTAGACGTTTGGTATATATACAAGACGATGGTTTCAAATGATGTATTATTTCTCGTGCTGCGTAAAATTGTAATTTAATACAATGCCAATTAACATAGCTCATGTGTTGAACATATTACTTGTGGCAGAATACAAACACAGTTACATTCAATGTTGCAAAAAATATGTTATAAAAGTGTATATCAACTATATAAAATGTTGTTCATTCTTTAAAATCTATTTTCTTAAAAAAGTATAAAATTTTGTACTCGTTTATATCTTATTTTAGTTAATTAAATCAGTACAAATAGAAGCTAATATATCTGTAACAATAATAAACTTCGAGGAACAATAGAACCAGAATTAGAGAACATTATAATCCTTATAAATGCTGAATAAATATGCTACATACTGTATTACAATTTTATTGATATACAGGGTGTATCAGATATAGAGGTAAATATAATAATATGTAGCAGCTGTAATCATATACAATCAAAAAGTCTTAATGCACAGGGGGTCTATCTGTAAGCATAACGAGAAAAAAAATATTTTATAAATGCGTGGGCTAGAGCCGCACCTGTGCCCAACCTAATGCTGTCCCGAGTATATCCCCACATACCACTATCATTCAGCCATTACCGCTGTTAGTTTGTGTGGATCGCCGCTTGGAGTGCAAGCCACTTGGAACATTTATTTAAATTCTTCCCGTCTCGAAAAAACTATCCTTTTCAGAACATCATGATTTCATATAAGAGAAAACCGAAGCTTGATGCATCGGCAAAAGTGCGGGAATGTATAGATTCATTTTCGCGCGATATCATAGTAAAAAGGCGTGTTTGCAAATTTTCTGTATCTACATTTATTTCTGTGTAATTCGATTCAATTCATTTTGCGTTATATCATTAAATAAAATCCAAAAGAAATAACTCAGATTCATGTGGTACCGTTTATTAACAACTAACTCTCGAATTCGACAAAGCAAAGAAAAAAATATTTACGTTTTTTTATAACTACTGAAGTCGCATATCCGGTGAAAACGCGAACATCTTATCAGGATATTAAAAATAATACTTTGTAGACTTACGTACAATGGTCTTAACAAAAAAGAAATGTTTATTTTATAAAAAGAAGAAATTTAAAATGCCTCAGTTTTGCTATTTTTACAAGGGCACACTGGCCGATTGTCCAGAATGACGTTAAATGAACTTACGGCATACCATTAAGAATAATACTAAATAAATGCAATGTATTTATACATAATACCACGTTTAGCGGGTGCTTAACATGACGTTTCCTTGCATCAGGTCCGGACTAAAGAATTTTTGGCTCTAAGTTTTACTTTTTTTTTATTTTTTAATGATGAAATCCGATTTCGGTGTATTTGTGCTTTATATATCGTGTAGTTAACACCCAAGCAAAATTTACTTTTTTATTTAATACACCCTGTATACAAGGCGATGGTTTCAAATGATGGATTATTTTTCGTGCTGCGTAAAATAGTAGTTAATACAATGCCAGTTAACATAGCTAATCTGTTGAACACATTACTTGTGACAGAATACAAACACAGTTACATTCAATGTTGCAAAAAATATGTTATAAAAGTGTATATCAACTATATAAAATGTTGTTCATTCTTTAAAACTATTTTCTTAAAAAAGTATAAAATTTTGCACTCATTTATATCTTATTTCAGTTATTTAAATTAGTACAAATAGAGCTAACATATATGTAACAATAATAACTTCGAGAAACAATAGAACAGAATTAGAGAAACATTATAATCCTTATAGTTATTCCTTTTTTTTTTTTTTTCCTTCGTGAGGGTAGCGGCTAATTTTTATGATGACTTAAAAAGTTAAGCAAATCATTTTTTTAACGTTTCGACAATCTTTATTTTTCTTGTCTTCCTCAGAACAGTATAATTTATAATTTAACTTGTTTTATTATTATTATTATTTTTTTTTTTTTATTTTTAAATTATATCTAAAATTAATGATAAAGTGTCAATAATTATACAAAATGTGAGTTATTTTTATACTACATCTAGGGACATTCACAAACATCTTAAAAAACATATTTAATAGTTACATTTTTAAAACAATTTAACAATGTTAACAACAACTATTTTAAATCAAACTGTCGAAGAAATACTTTTAAACATACGCGAAAGGCTAGCTCACGATGGGCGGTTTTTTTTTAAATGTTAAACTAAAATTGTTGTTATCTCTTTGCATGCATATATTAACGGCGAAAAGTATGTTTAATATGATTGGCGCATAAATTTTTGACAAACCTTCTACTTCCGTTTTATCGTTTACTGCGTTTTTATGTTTGTTTATTGGATCATTTCAAAAATGCATCGCGCTTTATAATTTTTTCTTTATTTAAAATACTTGTATTATTAAAATTGAATGTATGACATAAGTTAATTGTTGTTTTTTTAAAGCAGGAGATTATTTTTGATATTTGTGACCTTTAATTCTATTATGAAGTTGTTGTGATGTTTGTCCTATGTAACACGCATTGATTGTTACAAGGGGATTTTGTAACTACGTGACTTTGTTTGTATTGGAATAAATCTTTAATTTAGAGAAACCAAAATCAAATATTGTGGTTTTTAGTGCAAGTTTTATATTATGATGGGTAAAGTATTTTATTAAGTTTTCGGATATTGAGGCACTATGACATTTTTTTATT
>RXPK01003577.1:0-95549 GCA_004143645.1 Protaetia brevitarsis | reverse complement strand
AGTTGGGCAAATTTTCCGGCGCGGCAGGTACGTACTCAAAACGTGCGCTCCAACTCATGTACTCCAATAAAGCAGATGAACCGTAGAGTTGCAAGTCAGTAACAGCAGTACCTGTTTTTCTTATAAAATGTAAACAATTTTATTTTATCTAAATATGTAGTGATATAAAATGCGAATGCATCACAAGGGGCCCCGTTTGTTCTTCCGCTTTGTCCGATTTTGTCCCCAAGGAAAATTTGCACAACTCTTACTATGACATGTTTTATAAATACATACTAAATTACAATAATACGATTGATCTGCTGTATTTATATTACATTATTTGAGGCCCGCGTCGCAGTTCGTATCTGCTCCGCCGGACAATTGCCCAACTCTATTCATGAGGCCTACAGGTTACTCCAGAAACAAGCGCGTCAAATATAAACAATATATAACAAATTAGTAAGTCTTCTTATAGTGTTATTTTATTTTTATTAGACTCTAAGTGTATAAATAAACAATTTTTATTAAATATATCGCCTGTATTAACAATTTGAACTCCGAGAACGTATATGTATAAATATAAAATACTAGAGGTATATCGTAGGTGCTTTATCAACCCAAAAATTATTTTTTCTTCAGTGCCTACTGTACTGAAAATATCAAACCACTGAATGCTTGTTGGTTTATAATGTTCAGGAATGAAGTAGAAGCATACATAGACGCTTAAACGGACAATGTCAAAACTGTACAAGTACTAAGGAAAAAAAAATTAAAGAAAATATATTTTAAGAGCGTATTGTCATTTTTCTCGCCCGAAATCCTTTAAAATCCATTTAATATTTCTATATCACTGTGAATTATAGATATACACTTATATCACGACCTGCTTGATAACCTAAATTGGAAGTTTGTTTTATACGGCTTGCTTATCATGAGTTGTACGTATATGCTGGTGGCGCTACTGGCGGACTTTTTTGGGAAAATGTTTACCCGCCTGATGTTGGCAAGATTGTGAATGCAAAATGTCAATGACAATTTGAATAAATGTCATATTGACAAGTGATCTGAAGATGGTTAAAATAGGCCGAAACTAGTAATCAAGCACTTTGTTGGATGAAGAACGAGTCTTTTTACTCTTTTTACCTATTCAATATTGACAGGTATTGAAGTTAATACTTTCCAAATTAATCGGTTTGTTCTTTCAAAAACCGAACTATTCCGTTTTTTAAAGTTGTATTCACTCTTCACTAATTCACTTATTATTGGTTATTTTAGTTACATAGTTTCGGATTATTTAGTTTTGACATAAATCAATCATCTTATATCCGCCATCACTATTATCAAATCTATTATAATGTTAAGAAAGTAGTATCCATGTTCTCTAATGCTATGCAGATGTCGCTAATCGGAATCTAGCGTACATTCAATTCTATGTAAATTTAATTGATTCGATAGACCGTATGCGTATAGGTATAAAGCAAATTCTCAAAATTATCAAAGAGGTTGTGGCTCATATACTCCGTCAAAGTCAAATAAAACACTATCATATGAATAAGCATATGATATTATTATCACTTATATTTCTCAAACTTTGCTATTCCTAAAACAACGAAGAATAGATATGTAAATACCTTTGATATAGTGCATTCCATTATTCCTATGAATGAAAATATAAACCCTATTTTAATCACACACATTATACTGCTTAAATAACTGTCTATAATTTACAAATAACACTAAAGCGTATAGTAGTTCCCACACCTATTTTTCCTACTTTGTCTCTCGCTAAATAGTTGATTTGCAAGTGCATGCCTTTCTAAATTACACTCTCGGTCATAAGTTATAAGCCATTACACATCTCTATCGGCGTATTTCAATTTTTAATGTATAAAATGAAGAAAGTATTGCACATTCTTTGCTTGGAATTACGCTAAATCTTATGTGCCGGAGTTTGTAGAGCTTCGGGAATGGGATTGGATCAGTAGTTATTGCTATGCTAATGGGAGCATATTCCAAGATATCAACATTGGATTGTGTTCTCGTAGTCCTGGTATCAACAATCATATTAATTGTAAGCAATTCGTATTTTGGAAAAACATAAAAAATAGACAAAAATATTTATATTATTATATACGTTTTTCTAACCACTCGATTTTCGAAGAAATCCAAAAATATAGGTATATTATGTTACAAAATTTTGTTAAGACCCACATACGTATATAATTTGTGTTTTTAAAATTTAGATATTTATTGTATTAAGAATTGATGCTGGTCGTATTTAGGAGTTCGAAACTCTTTCTTTCTATTGTTTTTTTATTTCCAAAAATAAGACAATTGTTTTAATACCTAGATTAGAAGAATGAAAGTGATTTTTACAAGTTTGAGAGTATCAATATTACTAAACCGAAAACTGATCCTAATGACTGCACCATGGTATATACACTCCGTGTTGAGTTTTTGTATATCTTTATTATTTAATAAAAATCTGTTAAGCCCGTCTGATACGGTCAATTTTCATGCACATTTTTTTTGTAATTTTTTCCAGTAATAAAAAATTGAACGCGTCCTACAGAAAAAAAATGATCATTTTTGATTTCAATTATTATGTGCAATAAAATAATAGGAAATGTTCTATTTTTTTTTTCATTTTTCTGCGCACAAATCTAATGCGCATATTGTAAAATCTAGGTGTAAATAAAAGCATTTAGTTGCGGCAAGTTACAGTAGTGAGTTTATTCACTTTCACTGAACACACTAGTTTCTTTTTGGTAGGAGGAAAAATGCTTTATGCAGCTTCAGGCTGTTAGCCTGGTGTGTGGGACTCTCACCCACTAAAAAACCTCTCCGTCGAGCAAGATTGCACCTCGGCATCATTTATCACATTCTGTCGAGGTGGTGCCCCCGTATTTAACGTCCGTCTACCTCCTACTTCTTGGTCATCAAAATCGTCTTGGCGAAAGCGGAAACCCTGTACCATGCGTCCCGGCTTCGAACCATCCTCCGAATTAAATTTGCCGGTGTGAGCACACTGACATCTCTTTCCAGCTCATCTCCGTGCGACTTCCACCCTTACGCATTTGAAGAATGTATGGCGAGCATCGTCACAGTCGCTGTCCTGGTACCGACAGGATTATTTTAATAAAATTGCAAAAGAATTAACGCGATTAGATCGTGATTAGAGTAACAAATATAAATTTAGTAGATTTATTAGACAATTAAATGTAAGTTAAATGTAGGTTTGTTAGAATTTGCTGCTGTTGCTTTCAGATATCAGCAGTAAATGGAGGCTTTTGAGCTCCCTATGCCACGGTGGTGAGAAATTGTTGGTCCAGAAGGATGAGAGAAATGGTTTCTGACCCAGAGAGGACCAAGGTGCTAACTGGAAACAGCTGAGCTATTGAGACTGGTCGGGTTTAGACTACTTTCCAAATTATAAAGATCCGCGTAGAGGCGACATGATCTCCCACTTAGATTAAGAATATGAATTTAATTCTTTTTACATTAACACGGACTAGTATTTGCTCTCAGGGTAAGGTTTTCGGGGTTTCCCTTGCTCATACACTGAAAGAAAAGTGAGCTTCACTTAAACTAATTTTTACTAAATGCATGTTAATATCTGTTAAAATAACCTTTTCAGTTTCTTTCAATGTAGGTGAATACTGAGAGCTCTATAAAGTCACTCCACGGGCGCAATATTATCAATACCGCCGTCACTAGTTCCGCAATAGTAGTTAGGTACTAGTTAATTAAAATAGGGACCAATGACATGCTAGGAATAATGAGATAATTAGAGTAGGTAGCCCTATGCAGTACCCTTGAGTGGAGCATGGGGTTTAAGGATGTTTTTTCTTGTATCGTTTTAGTTTATCAATAAATGGTGGTACCGACAGTAGTCACTATCCACTTTCCCTATCTTGCGTAGGTAATCGTTAAAGTACCCGTGTCCCGTCAGCATCTGAGTGAGGTAGTAGTCAACCTCTCCGTGATCTCTATCCATCCAGACTGAGAAATTCCCAATCAATTTGGTCGTCAATCTGCCTTTTGTGTCCGCGTCCCATCGTTCCTGCCAGAGTCGCATGGTACGCTTACTCATATCCCGCCTGCCTGTTGATCTGTCTTCCAGCTTGTCCAGGTAAATTTGCCTTCTCTCCTTGGCTAGAAAATCTATAGGGATTACTCCTGCTATAACTAGGGCCGCTGCCTCCCATACCATCCTGTAGGAACTTGCTATTCAGAGGGCTCCCTTCCTCTGGACTGCGGCCATCCTCTTGTGGTACTTCTCCCTTCGGAGTACGTCTGCCCAGATCTCACTACCGTACAGAAGAATGGACTCCGATACCGACATCAGAAGCCGGCGTTTACTTGCCGATGGCCCCCCCACCGTTGGCTATCAATCGGCTGAGTAGAGTGACCTTCTGGGCCGCTTTATCTGCCGCGAAGCAAATATGGTCCCAGTACGTCATACGACTGTCCAGGTGTACTCTCAGGTACCTTACAGACTCGGATGTCGTCGTTATCTTCACCGTGCGCCATCCCTCCGTTGTCTCGTACCTGAGCACTCTGTCCGCCAGGTAACTCCCCAACATTTGCAGGAGGTAATGCGGGATGTGGAAGCGGTTCTCCAGTGCGCCCATGATAACGTCCCATCTGGCGCTGTTGAAAGCGGTCTTCACATCAAGGGTGACGACCTTGTTCTTGCATCTTTCCATTAGATATGTGTCTACTATTTCCCAAACGCCGCTAATTGTAGAATGGCCCTTTCTGAAGCCGTGCTGCCTGGGAGATAGTCCTCCGGCGACGTCGACGCTGGCCAGGAGCCGCGTCTTTAGAAGTCTTTCAAGCAGCTTCCCCAGCGTATCCAGCATGCAGAGTGGTCTATACGCCGATGCTATGTTTGCTGTAAACGGCGGGGTCTCGCCCGATTCCACCCCATCGGCCTCGGGTTCTCTCTCTGGGTGCTTAGGGAAAAGCTCCACGACGATGCGATCCATCTGTGCTGCTCGCAGGCTGGGACGCACAGACTTCATGTCCAACTTATTGGTAGCGATTTTGTAGCCGAGTCCCCAGGGATCGTTGTTGACCTCTTCTCGCAACTCCTCCCATTTGGCCCTCTTACTGACCTTTATCGTCCTTTTCAGTTGTTTCTTGTCGGTTTTGTGTTCCTCGTCTTTTGTCATTGCCAGATCTGGGCCTTGTCTCCTTAATCTGGTGACTCCGCCTCAGACACAGGCAGCTTCTCCTGAGCTCAGCGATTTCTTCCGTCCACCAGTAGGTGGCCTTCTGCCTGCGGCTCCCGCAACCCCCTCACTGAAACCTGTGCTCCTGATGATTTTATTCTGGCCGGCCGCAACTGTCATGACCAGAGACCCCTCGTCCAGCCTGGCAGAGTTCCACCTCGCGTGATGATCCTCTTGTGATGTCGAAGACTATATATTGGTGATCGCTACCAGTGTAGTCCTCGATGACTCTCCAGTTTGCAACATCGCGGACCAAAGCCTCCGATGCAAAAATTATATCAGGAATGGTCTCACCATACTCTGGTCTTCGGAAGGTTATGGTATTGCCTGTGTTGGTGACGTCCAGCAGTAGCCTCGTCGCCACTTCCAGGACGTTCCTTCCCCGCATGTCTGTCATTCCATAGCCTTGACGTTAAAATCGCCGACCAATACCAAATCCCCGAATATCTCGAAGAGCATTCTCTAGACGGTACAACTTTTCCCGGAAATCGGCAATCGGCTCATTCGGCGTCAGGTAACAACTAACGCAAACCAAACCTGGACTAAACGTAGCCTCTTCCCGCCCCATGCATCTCGACGAAGATGTTGCTGTCCGCCGGGACCCATAAGGAGGCCGTGCTGATGGTGTCCCCATACCACTCAGTCTCCTCTATGTGCCGGTATTGCTCACTGATGATGACGGCGTCGACTGCCAGCTCTAAACCTAGTTGGTAAAGAAGGTAGTCAGTCGTCCTGCTTCGATGCATGTTTGCCTGAAGGAACTTCACGATAGCGATCTTACGGTTCTTCTGGCGGCTTCCAGCGCCTTCTTAAAGGTCTCGCAACTGTCGTATCCGGGGACATGATCCAAAGCTGTGCTACTGCACAGGTAACCCTTGTGACCCTTCTCACCGGATTTGATGGAAAGGTCTTCCTTTCTGCGGCCCGGTCCGGTGTAGTCCCTCTGTCTGTGTTCGTACCCGAAGCATCGATAACAGCGTGCCACTTCCAGCCTTCGCCTTACCCTACTGTTTACCCACCCGATTTTAACTCGGGCGGTCTTGAACAGTTTTACTGCATCTGCCTCGTTGAGGTGGACGATAGCCATCCTCAATTCCCTCCTCCGGCCTTGGTTTTCCTGACCATTTGTATGTCAGTGGCCATATTATCCGTTGTGGCGTTCTTCCTCGTTGCCCCTAGCACTTCTGCGTAAGATTTGCCCTGCTGGGGCCCTATTAGTAGGGCGTTACGGCTAGGCTTGATCTTCCTGGTGGCCTTGTCCCCCTGCCTGCCACG
The DNA here is from genome assembly GCA_004143645.1 of Protaetia brevitarsis. Lineage (NCBI taxonomy): Eukaryota > Metazoa > Arthropoda > Insecta > Coleoptera > Scarabaeidae > Protaetia > Protaetia brevitarsis. Next base: position 89,055 of record RXPK01003577.1, on the reverse strand, counting down.
GTCTAGAGCAAGCCTTTCTTGGGCAGCGGTTGCTTTAGCAGCGGCTTCGACCCTGCCGCTCTCTCTTTCCGTGTATCCCTTCTCCTCTTATGACGGTTTTCCCTCCACTGCTCGTCAGGTCGCTCATCAAGCGATACTGAACACACTAGTAACTTTCATACGAATAATAATAATATTTATATAACTTCTAAACCACAAAAACTACACCAAAATGACAGTTAAGAACAGAGTTCTGCGCTTGCGCCAAAAGAAAAGTGACGAAGAAATTGAAGGGCTACAAATTCTGAAAAAATCTAGTTTCAATGCTTCTATACAAGTTTATTTTCAACTTTTTATTGAAAAAATTACAAAAAATATACATGAAAATTGACCGTGTCAGACGGGCTTTACACAAGCTGCAAGTATAGATCTTACTACTATAGAGGCTGAATGCTAATTGAATGTGCGCATGTGCGATCACATACGTATAGAGAGGGATTCACGGAACCCGTCCATTAAAAGTTCTTAAATTTCAACGATATCTCGATTTTGAAACTTCGCAACTTCGAAACGCATAGTTTTAGCTATGATCTATTTAGAAACAATAACTTCATCTATGTCGCACTTCCGGTTACATTGAAAGTCTTGACCAATTTTCATGTTATAAATGCCTATACCGTTTACTGCATTTTTAGGTTCTACTAGACATTTTAAACGCAATTTTCTTTTTTTAAAAAAATTCTCTAACCAAAATATGATGCCTAAATACGTATAACAGCTATACCTAAGGTAGAGAATTTTTATGTTGACTGTGGAGGGTATGGGTTCTCTACTATTTAATCTGGGGGTAGAATCTTAATAAACAAAATTTCGATCAATCTCCAATTGGTTGTTTAATCACATGGTAAATTAGTACATTGCGCTGAAAGCGATAGCGCTGTGTGCATTTAGAAAGCTACATTATTGATGTGGCGTTGATTTGTAAATAACTCATAACCAGGGTTGCCAATTTAGCGGATTTCCCGCTAGTTCTAGCTTAATTAACATTGCATTTGGCGGGATTTCCAGATTTTCAAATCTGGCGGAATTTCAAGAGCCATCTAACGAATTAAATTTTTATATGTTGGCAATACTGCTCATAACCCCTCGTCCACCTACCCATAAACTGCGTTGAGCCAAACCAACAAGTTCTAAATTTGTTGAGGCATTTCAATGTGTTTCTTATCATAAATGGTCGGAACGATATGGGTAGACGAATATTTTAAGCCCCAATTTTTTTTTAAATATTGCCGGAACTTGACGTCCTCAGTTTTACTTTACGCATGTTTATGCCCATCTGGACAAACTTAATGCAATGCTTGATGACTGTTTAAATTGGTTTAAATATAGGCGTGTCCATGTTGTTTTATGTTGAAGATTATTATTCTTGTTATTATAATTATGGTGTGGTTATGGTTTGTGGTTATAGTTCGTTTTTAGTTTAATTTTGTGCGTTATTTTATTCTCATTACAATTATTATAGAATTTCAGTGACATTAGTTTTTATTGTATTAAAGTGATAAACGATTTATTGTGAACAAAGATCAGTGATGTAATTCTTGACAATTTACAAAAATAATATTAGCATGCACGATGTCAAAGACCCATTAATTGCGCTGTATTGAACTGTCTTTGTATATTATTTCAGTGTTGTATTTATATCCAGATTTTATCATATGTGTATATACCAAATATTTACTCAATAACAACTTTATTCACAACAAGTATATAAAACAAGAAAAAGCAATTGCAATCAGTCTGTATAAATGCAGGTGTTGAAGCTCTCCTCCTCGTCGCGAGATGGTGGAACTGGAGGATCCCGTCCCGGACTGTCGGTATTGAGAGACTATTCATAACTATATAGATATATAAAACTACTAATTTGAATGTACCGCCTGATTAGTTGTAGTTCGGTGAGCTGACGTCGGTGGTGCGCAAGCTTGTCGACAAATAGTGTGTTCGCATATCTTTTCCGAGCTACTCTCTGATGTCAATATGACAATTTGTGATTGGGCAGGTACTAGGTATTCACGACAAATTGATGTCAGAGAGTAGCTTTGAGAAGATATCCGAACGCACTAAAAGTAAAGCACTAAGTTTGTTACACCAATTACACTGGTCCATACTTAATCTTTCTCAGATACGTAAACAATTGATCTTCTATCTTGTTTTAACTAGGGATTAGTGTAGAAAGTGTAGCATCAGCGAATAACCCTAAGAGGTTTGGTCGTTAGTGTTACACTAATTACAATGGTGCATATTTTACCTTTGCCAGGCACGTAAAAAGTGAATCTCCTATCCTGTTTTAATCACAAGTGTAGAAAGTGTAGCACCAACGAACAAACCTAAGGTATACTTTCAACGAAAAAAAAAGGACTTGCGTTTCTTTTTATTTATGTGCTATGTGCAAACTGTATATTTAACTATATTTCAAATTGCACCTTTACTATTTATCTCTATCATATTATATTTTGGGGTTTCCAAAATATGTATTACGAAATAATAATACTCTAGAGAAATTGAACTTGTAATAGTTGGCACTACCGACCACTACATATGCGGTTTGGGAAATACCGAACTGTAGAAACACAAAGAACGTTGTCGTTGTTGTTATTCATTGTATCGTTTAATTGGTTTAATCATGTGCATTATCAATATTCACTATGGGATACCTAAGGTATGTGTGAATGTATTTATTACCTGTACCACGTTTACATTTAATTTTTACTTTTACAGAAAAAAATATTGATAATTTTGTGTAATTGTATAAAATAAATTACATAAATGTTTGCATTTATTCCAAATGTGTATGGTTTCAATATATATTAACCCAGATAAGTCATAACAGAAGAAGAAGTAAGTAAAATGTTTTTCATAATTTTGCACTACTTAAGACACAAATCCATTTTTCTTGTCTTGTTAATTAATTAAACTGAAAATCTACATATATCCTTGAAATTGTTGGGAATGATTCTGATTTTGAGCACACAATTTTGGGTATCAAAACTATATTCAGAATTGTGTGTGCAGTGTGCACATATCTTCAAATTTTTAAGGCTCTATAATTTCAATCCAGTTTTTTTTCACATTTATAGATTGTTTGTTTTTTCTATAAAATTAAACTATAGTTTTGTTTAACTTAAGTCTGTAAAAAAGAATACAATCTTTTTCTTTAATGCTTTCTAGATTGCTGGCTTTCATTGGTATATTTTTTATCTTTTCCCACAAGTTTGTATGAGAACAATTATATTAGAGTTACAAAACTATAATTAACTATAGTATGAAATAGATAGCAAGAAGAAATATCAATTAGATATGTTTCTTCTACTTAAATTAATGAATCAACAAAAATTTTCAAATTAAATAAGGTGCTTACATGTTATGCTTTTGTAAAGTATAATATTATTGTTCCCTTACAGATTGTTTGATAAAGTTTCAAAATATACCAACGAAACGTATATAATAACATCTTTGTCACACCTGACCTCCAAACCTAGATTAAATTAAATCATATATTCACAGGTTCTGGAACCGGTACCCGGTTCCTGAAGAACAGCGTTTTCGGTAGCTTAAATTTTTAACTATTATTAATGCTGACGTCGTCAGATAGGCGTATTACAAGCATTTGAAGATATAAAGGTTTCAATTTCACCAGTTACAAGGTATGATAATTAGTAAATAATAATAATTCCAAACTGAGTGTGGAAAGTCCATTTTCCCGCTTGAACGTTTGTTTGAAGCACAAACGAGCGAGTTCATGAAAGGAAAAAAAGATATAAGCAATTTAAACTTCAATTTGGTAATTTTCAACATAAGCTTGTAAATTTTGGACATTGTTTGTGTTACAAGGTAAAATAGAAAGTTTGCTTGATGCGTGTATAATTATAATACAGACACCACTTGTTACATGTTCGAACTACTCTATTCCAATTTCCTCCAATTTCAAAATGCTAATTCTGTATAATCACTTAAACTACGAATATTATTTTAAACTTACACATGGAGATATGTAATATTTTTAAAACAAAATAATTTAACCAAAATAAATATAATTTTATTTCGTGATTGTCAAATATACAATAAGTTGAAATTAAATAAAGATATTACAAAATATTACAAAATGGTTGCTTAGATATGTTACCAGCATATTTAAGCCATATACAATCATATTCGTCTTTTTATTAATTTAATTATGGTATTTCACTTACATATGTACAAATATACAACAAACAAATGCAGCTTGTCTAAAATACTGTACATTTATACGAGCTATTAATCTTAAATACTAAATAATTAGCTATACACAATTATGGTTATATCACATATCAGCTAATTATACTAATCGTTTATAGGTTCTTGAATTCTTGAAAGTCTATTTGTGTTAAAACTCGCCGGAAGCTGCAACAAACAAGTGGTATAATTCATTGGAACAATAAAATCAAATCGCGATTATAAGAACAAATGAATGGCAAATACATAAGAGCGCAGCCCAAATTTCTTAAGAGTATCAGTATGAACATAAAAATATGATAGTATTATCCATAAAGCTCTGTCAAACAGGGTTTTCTTCTCAACTAACCTATTTTTGACCAACTTTTTTTTCTATATATATTTTGTATTTAAACAGTGTATTATCAAACAAGTCACATTGTTCCAATTTGGGAACGGTCATTTCAACTTTTCTTCCTCTTTTGAAAGCTCTAGTCTTAACTGAATAGCAAATTTTAAATGTCATGGAGATACAAGGCAGTTACTAGCTTAATTTAGCTTCTACCAGCAGTTAAATAAACAGGGTTCATATATTAGTTAGTTACTTCCATTGTCAGTCTAGGCAGTCCGATTTGATTCTTGGGCGTACTCTCAAAGTGAGGTTTTTCTCGTGAGAAATGTTGAAAGACAACTATAAGCCGCCCTTTTTACACTACAATAATGTATTTAATAATATTTCTGATCAGTTTTGAATTACCTTCAATGTTCGAACAACAGGCTTAATTTTGCTTAACAAGATTGTTACAAAAACAATTTACTTCTTTCCGTTTGCTTTAATAGAATATTAACTACAACTGACGAATTATATTGCAGCGCGCGCCTATTTTTAAATTTGCATTGCAATGCTACCCGAGATGGCGTCATCTCTTTAGAGCGGAAATCACGTAGATAATTAAACCGCCCAAAGTAAGCGAACTGTGGAAATAAATAACAATAAACAGTAGTCATAAATGGTGAATTTAGTTCAATAAGTGTTTTTAGTAGTGCCTTAGTTATTTGTTATTAGTATTATTTTGTTTTTATTAGACTTTAAGTGTAGAAATAAACTTTAACTATTAAAAATATCGTCTGTTCCATTTTAAGATAGTATCCGTACTCTATTATCAATTTTTGGCGCAATACTATTTACTAATATGTAATATGATTGATTATAATATAATACCAAGAAAATTCAGACGCCAAATAAGAAACTGCTTTAATATTTACCGGAGCTCCGATACGAGACAAATATCGGTTCCTTATTTGAAAGTCTGAACTAGGTATCATTTCACCTGAAGGTTCTCCAGCGTCGTCCAATAGCCTCTCCTTGTCCTGGTTCTCCCTGAAATTTATGTCGTTTATAAGTACTTTGAAATAGTTGTTAGAATACACTACATACATTTCTAGAACTCGTTGTCGTTGTTTCGGAGACATATTTAATATACGCTTTTGTTTGTTATTCAAAATCCACAGGATGACGGATGCCACAAAAGCAACTGCAGAAAAAAAAATATTTTATTGAGTATGTATTGAGTCACAGTATTTACATTAAGGAAGACCACTAACGGTCTTCTGTATATTCTTAATTTGGAAAACTAAAAAATAAGATTTATGTAATAATTCCTTAAATAATAATTAAGCGTTAAAATGCCTGTATGCTTAAAAGTAAAACTCCAAATATTTACAGGTGTACCTAGTACTGAGATTACTATCTGAGATTTTGTATTCTCTCAATGCTGTGTACACTAAATGTGACTCTGTGAAGTTTTTAACTTCTTACTCTTCTTTCAAAACCTAAAAAAACAATTTACGCTAAAAAAAGTATTCCTGTAGGCATTCGTCTACAGTTGAAGATGGAAATCTATGAATTTCCAAAACAACTGTTTCTAATCAATTTTAATAGTTTGTGCATAAAATAAAATTGAAACAACAGCAAGTAAAATTGCTCTAATAATGTACTAAAATACTTTATCGGCTATTCTAATGTGCGGACGGCACCATTTTGCACATTCTTTACTTTTTTTTTAGTTATAAAAAACACGAAACAAAATTAACCGCCATATTCAATGTCAAGCATATTTAGTCGAATATTTCAAAAGGAACCCATGTGCAATGGAAAGATTAAAAGTTCAGAGACAGAAAATTCTACTCATACTAAATTTAAAACAAGAGGCGGCTACTAGGTGGAACTCTCACATATGAAACGTCGAATACACTACATGCAATTAAAAACGCACAACTAAAAATCCTCCAATATGTATAGATACAGAGTGAACAGTTGAAACTGACTGATGTTGGTAATACAAAATTTACGTTGGCGCCACTGAACAGTTGGCTGATCTGATTTTTCTTTTTGTTGGTTATATTGAATGTTTACACGTGTAACATGGATTAAGCACAGAAAAGTTATCTCAGATTTGTCAATTTCCGATATATTAATGTACACTGTCTATGGCAATAAAAATACTTTCAGAATGCTTGAATGTTCAAAATTCCACCATCATTTTCGAGACACAAGTTTGCCCATCCTCTCATATTATCAAATACAGTTTTCAGCATTTCAAGTGGTAGTCATTTCATCAGAAATTACTGCTTGTAATTTGTCCAAATTATAAATTTACGGAATATTTTGTTTATTAAATATCTAAAAAGAAAAAAATCTAACGGTGTCAAATTGGGTGAATTTTGCTGGGCATCCATTTACGATAATTAGTCTGTTCTAAGTAATTTATCGTATTCTGGGCAGTATGAGGCGGAGCAACGATCTTGGAAATATCCGCAACCAATTTCATCATCATGCAAGCTATTTAGAAATGATGTTAGAATTTTGTGCTTATAACACTCTGCATTTATAGTATCGTGGAAGAAAACTGGTTCTCTTATCCCTCGTCTTGACATCGTAACCCAAACACTAATCTTGACAGGATGAAGGCCTTGTTTATATTATAGTTGTCCAACAGGTTCGAGGGACAGTTAATTGATAAATGGCGTACTGCCTGAAATGTGGTTATTCATATAAACTAAAATCATAGTGGCGAGAAATTTTTGTAGTACTACATACGTCTTTTACTACTGCTAAAATTTAACGCATTGTTAGCTGCCTAACTAATACAGCAACAGAAAAATAGAAGTTTGTGAATTTTGGGATCAAACTCAATAAGCGCCCTAAATCTGTGACTCTTCATCTATTGTCAGACGTGTGGTCTTTATCGTCTATGGGTCTATGGCGTCATCCTTTACAGATTGGGGTCGATAACGGTTTTATTTGTTTATACATCTGTTAATTGATGACCTTTCGTTAATTTGATTTTATTTTAGTTATAGGTAACGATTTATGATTTGGAAATAATATTTTTTTAATATTAACAATTTTTTTTATGAATTTTAGAATTATTGGATCGGTAGTTTTTAAATAAACAGGTTTAGTTGTTGAGAAATACAGCAGTAACCTCAGTTTCTTTTAATTTTGTTGGTTAAATAAAAATTTAAGAAGATAATATTATTTTAGATCGTGGAAAATGCCTGACGAATGTTCATATTATGAGCATAGAAGAAATCGTGTTTCACGGACATAAAGAACTTTTAGGTTTCTAATAACAAATCGTATCGATTGTTGCTAAATCCACCCTACCTTATTTTTAAAATTTTATAACATGTTTGATACTAAAGATATAATATTTTTTTTAAGAAATATTGCCATTGTTCATTATTAAGTTTGTTCGCGTCGCATGAACTATTTGCACTATTATGCACTTTTGCACACAAAACTTCTTAAAGTGCATAATAGTGCAAATAGTTCATGCGACGCGAACACAACTATTATTAGAGAAGTACACATGTCGTCATATCCGTTTTGAGCGCTGGAATCGTCGAAGAGTCTATTATACTAGCTTTAGGGGTGTTCCTGTCCTTTGACAGAAGTATTTGTAATTTCTATCGTAAAGAAAAATTACCCCCACCACTGATGACTTTAGTTCCTCTATTCTACGTCGACATTACGATGAAGATATATGTACTTCCAAATATTATACTATATTTATATTGTATTTGGTATAGTGAAGTAGAAGAAGTACATGTCGTCGTATCCGTTTTGAGCGCTGGAAACGTCGGAAGAGTCTTATTATACTAGCTTTAGGGGTTTTCATGTCGCTTTGACATATGTATTTAATATAATTTCTATCGTAAAAAAAAAATCACCCTCACCACTAATGACTTTAGTTCCTCTATTCTACGTCGACATCACGATGACGACATATGTACTCATTGTGGGTTCACTCTACAATTGTCAACTCAAATGGCAGTCGTGTTTCGGACATCGAAACGGATGCTTAAATTATAAACAATTTATTTATTCTAGACTTTGTTTCCAGACGGGAGCTCTTACAAATGATTCGACGTTGAAAACGGTTGTTTATTGCTATTTTTATTTAATTTATTGTATATAAAATATTCGAACTCCAGTTTTTCAAAACTCACTTATGCATGGAAGCTTTTATTGGAAAACTATGCTAGAATTTCGAACTACGCAAGTTTATCGAAAGGTTCAGTTTTTATTGTTTTCTACGTTTGTATGCATATTAAATAGATCTAGTTTTTTCCTATTATATCTATGCATATTAATGGTTACAACTGTCCGTATAGGCACCCAATTTCTCTCTTTAGATAAAATGTTTGCTTTGCTCATTCATAAAAAAAATCAGTCATGAAACGGTGGTATCTAACTTGCTCACTAGAGGCAGCACCTTACGGCAGCAACAACTGGTTTGGACAACTATAATGTTATATAAACAAAGATGAAGGTCACTGTCAATAAAAACGTGGATTTATTGATGTGAAAAACTGTGTACAATAGTTTTGACGAAATTTTTAATAATTAACCACATAAATGAAACTAAGCTTCGTCACAATAGAAAGTTATATGTAAGTCGTCATCATGTAAATTTTCATTAAACCATTGACAGTAATTCCTTCTTGCCTCAAAATCTTGGAAATGCAGGTGTTGACAAATTTAAACTTTATAGGGATGCATATGTAATTTATTATTTGGTGCTGTATAAGCAATAAGGTATTTCCCTAGGAAATACCTACGAATAAGCGATGATGAAAACACAGCATTTTAAAATAATTAAAAAAATATACCTGCTTGAGCAGACAATTTTCATGTAGATTTATTTGGATTAGCATTAATTCTTTGCCTAATGCCGTTTATAACATCATCTGTTAATACTCTGTAGTTCTTTCAGGTTTTTCTCTTGGAAACACTGCCGGTTTACTGCCTATAGGAATACTCTATTACTTAAGTTTATTATTATATGTTCTTGGAGACAATAGCTGACCCAACAAGTATTTACTGCGGACTATTTTAACGCAGCCCTTCTTCAACGCAAGCTTGATGACCTCGTGGTATAGGGAAGCCATGGATTTAGTACCTGAACCCGAACTCATCGCATTAAAAGGGTTGAAAAAGTGTGAAAATCAATGTCTCAACATTTAAATGACATCAATATAATCTTTTATATTGGTTAATACTATATAAGGCTATATTTCACTATTTTTAAGATAGTTGCAAAAGATAATGATGTATACACGTTTGAGTAAAAGTATAATACAATGACATACACCACCAAACTTAATCTTGTTAGCGGTAAACAGTAGGACAGGTACCTACAATCATTAAAATATTTCTCGTACATACGTGGATGCTACATAAGGCAAATAGTGATACATAAAGTAATGCAATTTTTAAGCTCCCTACCTCCAAGCCAAGCCAGGAAAAACATTTCTAAGTAAAAGAAACCATAATTGTCAACAACTATTCCTGTAAGTATAGACATCACAGCGTTTCCTAAATTCTGTATAGCTTGGCACCTAAAAAAAATATCGAATACTGAACTGTATATTCTATTATAAAAGTATCTCACAGTCCATAGGCTGTTCCTAACTGATACTCTGGAATGATCAATGCAACAAGAGGCCATAGAGCACTAGCTAATAGTGAATATCCTAAGCCCATTGTAATCTATAAAAGAAAGTGCAATAAGGTATGGTTGTTTTGTGATCAGTAACTAATTCATACCGTTCCTACATATGGATTTAGATGTGTGAAAATCAATAAACCATGGCTCAGCATGGTAATCAATATCGACAGCACCACCCATACCAAATTTTTGCCTACTTTATCTATCAAAATGCCGCAAAACGGAGAGGCAACTGCAGATACAATGTAAATCATACTGTTTACTTGATTTGCTGGTTGAGCCTCCATGTGAAATACATCTTTGAAGAAGTCTCTGAATTATTGAAAAATATTAGCATTTGGATAATGGATATATTTTTCAAAATATACTTACTTTCCTCCCGCAATAAATGGAAAAACTGCTGCATAATATGAAACACATATTATGCTAATAAGCCATAAAATTAAAGGAAAATCCTTTACGTCAGTTAATCTAGCAATTTCATCTGGTGTATTGTTAATGCCTCTCCTAAGTATTCTTTCCGCTCTTTTGTCCAAAATGCCCATTAATAATGAGCACATCATTGATAATAAGCATGTCAAACCAGCTACAAACAACGTGATTGTGGTGAAAGAAATTTTTAATAGAAAACAGTGATAACTAGCGCAACGCTCGATCCCTCAAATTATGCATGATTTATTTAAAGTCCGACCCAAGTTGTAAATTTGCCGGTGCAGTTTATATGATGAATATTTAGCAGTCACTATATATAGAGTTATCCACAATATATGCACTAAAATTTGATTAGTTTATTATCCATATTAGTTTAATCTGGAATTATAAATGTTAGTAACTTACTAAGCTGAGCTCAGAATTGGTTTTGTGTATAACAATTAATCGCCTTTAAAACAAAAACCGCTACCGGTTTTTAAAAACTATATAAAAACAATATTTAAAAATTGATACTAGAGCCAGTTTTTAAAAGCAATTCTGATTCCCAAGTTAAAAAGAATTTTTTAATGTAAGATTTTTGCTAATGGTAATTATCCTATATATAAATATTTATCTGTAGTTAGTTATGCTAAACAACAATTTTTGGATTGCTGCATACAGCCCTACTCAGATACTTGTTATGTAATTATTTAAGGTGGCATATGTTCAGTGATTTAACTGTAAAATTATAAATTATTTAATGAAACATTATGCCGTTCAAAAACAATCATAAACTTGAAATATAAATCCATAGTACAGCAAAAGAAAAAAGTTTTCGCGTAGTTTGGTAGTAAAGAAAAATATAACGTGAACACAATTTTTACGGAGTATATTGTAACATCCGGCTCTATCTATTGGTAAAAAGATACGCTTTCAACGATTTTTTCATATGCTCTTTATAAGATTTCTCATATTTACGATAATGTGCATAATTTGGGAATAGCGCAGTATGTATTAGCCATCACTGACAATTGTAAAATCTAAAATACCTATAAATAACACAACTCCTATACTTTGGTAACCTTGATAAAACTGTTGAACCCAATTATAAATTGGTTCCATGACCCAAAAATTAACAGCACTTCCAACACGTACCAAACTTAGCTGTATGCCAAACACCATGTTTAACTCTTTACCCTTAAACCAAAGTACTGCGTAATTGTTTTGAGCAACAGCCACAGATTCTCCACCAATTCTAAACATTCAATGAGTTATACAAAATAATGGAGTATAAACGAAGTATTACCCAAAAATAAATCTTCCAACAGCCATTACGGCCAACGTGTTGTAAAATGCTCCATACGCAAAAATCACATGTCCTACTAAGGTAATAAACATGTAAAGGTTTGTTCCTAATCGTATTCCAAATACCCTAAAATTAATGTAGTATTAAGAAAGTAAAAGAAAAGTGGTATTAATTTCACAAATCTTAGAGTAGGGACGCACTAAAAAAATAAAGCTGTTCGTTCTATCATTTGGAGTAATTGATCACTAGAGATAGATAGGTTAAAGCCGGCTGTGGTTGGTGCAACGTTGTTCAGCTAATGTGTCAATATAAACTGGAAAAACTTGCGTGCACTTCATCTCCAATTTAAGTTTCTAATAAGTACCTATTTATATTCCACATAAATGCGCAAAGTAACATGGTGGAATAAAACTTTTTAATCACTGCTTTTCTAAAAATTATTAAGCAAATTAGCCCTTGTCATCCTTTATAGTACAAATTAGAATTATAACTACTAAACTAAGAACTATAGTAGAAGTCGTTTAAAGAAGTCGCATAGACTAACATCACTAGGTTAAAAGTACTAGTTAGAGGAAGATCCAAACTCTCTAAACTTATATTTACTTAGCGCATAAGAATGTTGGATATTGAACAAGACCAAGAGAATAGAAGAAAAAATATAGTCTTCGTGGACGCAGTTGTGCTAACAAAAAAATATTAAATTATTCTTTACGAAAAACACTGCTTTTATATAATATATCAAATAAAAAGTGTTGTGTTTGTATTTCTAGACTTAAATCTGATTAAAATAAAATAACACTAATAATACATAACTAAAACACTTAATTAACTAAACTCTCTTAAATACTGCTAATAAAATTTATATTCGCAATTTATAGGTATCCACTATTCAATAGCACATATGATTATTATTCTTGACGGTCCCAATAGAACTGTATTTTGCACCTCCATTCTAGAGCAGTCGATACCTTTTCCGAACATTCTAGCATATATAACTTCTATTACGTAATTGCATAGCGATGAAGCATACTACAGCGCTCTCTATAAGCGGTTTAACTATCTAAGATGATCTCCGTTCATACAAGTAACGCCATCTGCTGGCGTTGTTGGAAATTTTAATTCAAATAGGCGTGCGTAACAATATAAAATGTCTGAAAATAGAATTGATGCTATTTAATATTTTAGAAAATAATGATTACAAAAAAGTTGTTTGTCATAAGAATTAAAGTTTAATGCAAAATTCCAAGTCGGGATTTAACATTTCATACACATCATTGTTTTTACTTTGATCTGGTTTCAAACACTCAAAACAAAAGTGTGTAAGGTAAAGTCAGGTAAGTGTGTAACCGGGGCAAGTGTGTAGATTGGCTATATTTATTTTTAAAATTAAAATAAGGATGTCCTCTGTTATATGTACTAATGTACTAAACTTCATACTAGTTTTACAAATAAAAATTCACATCTACTAACGTGTAATAACTTAGATAACTTGTAAATTTATCATACGTTATTAAAAAGGCATCAGTATAGTATTACACACTTGGCCGAACTAAAGGATAATGCTGTTAATATATAAAATGCGGAACGATTACACACTTACCCCATTTTGCTGGGTAAGTGTGTAGTATTGACACTGTTTAATTTTTTTTTTTTTTTCTAGTAAACCGTTGATAATTATAAAAAGTTTATCTATTGAAGGCTTAGAACTGGGCATATATTACGTACTTCTATGTGTAAAATTTATCAAAATGTCTTATTATGTGAACAGTGTTACATTTTCCTTCGCACTATGCAATTTTTACTACACACTTACCTGACTTTACCTTATGACAGACTATACATTGTTTCACAGATTTCTTAACCAATTAACCAAGAAGTAGAAAGAATTTACTTCATTAAATTTTATCATATTTAAAGCGCCTTCTATCGATATGCATTCATTTTGCTCGAGAAAATTTCTTTTACACAACCTTCAATCTACATCTATACCTTATATGATTGTATCGCGCGAAGCATTGCGTAAACTGGTTAAGAAATTTGATGAAACTGGGTCGGTAGGTATGCTATCTAAGCTGGGCCATTCTGGGGGAAGCAGGAATGGATTATCTCAGATTGTGAGAACTACCAAGATCATATATAATAATATTGTCTATCATGTGGAAGGCAACCTTTCGGGATTGTGAGGTCACATGATTTTGACATACCAGTTTAATAAAAAGTTCAAAACTGGTCAGAAATCGAGAACGGGAGCTGGAATCCACAGTGAGGTGAGAAACACAATGATCACACTTTTTTAGGAAAATATGTGACGGTCTCTCAGGCATAGGCATATGCAATATTGCATTATGTAACAGAAATCAATCAGAGAGCTTATAAAAACTAGCCGTTCTATGTTGTGGCAGATAGCTAGGCGATATTGAGGACACTAGTGAACCCCAAAATATAATCAAGACTGGTTTGTGAATGTATTCGAGAACTCAATAGCTTGACAGGCCGCATAAAGTCACTTTGTTGTAAGTGTCCGAACATTCGCCAATCGAAGGAAACAAAAAGTTGATGAGTTAGCAAAGGGATCATCGGCTTCATACATATATGGGCCCAAAACCTGTTCTAGGAGTATCCGAAAATAGTATGCGAGCAGGTAAGAAGTTAGGTAAAAGAAAACGACAAAAACAACCAGGCAATTTTATGGGAAGACCTTTATTAAGGACCACCAAAGAAGAAGAACGAAGAACTACCGTAGCTCAGTAGAAATCTTTCACTGTAACAAATCTTCCTACAGGCACTGAAAAGACACTTACAGAAAATGACGACCTACACTGGGGATACCAACTACAGATGTGTAATAAAATAACAGAGACTGCTTACCATATTCCGGTGAGGCTCTGGGCACAAAAGACAGGCAATTTTGGCAAGCCAAAAATGAACCTAGTATAATTTCATGGGAAAAAGAAATGAGAGATTAAGTAAAAAGAGGCAAAAGTCTGCAGTGTTTCTGGGGACTTCAAGTTATACGGTTCTCACAACAAAAAAAAAGCACGCTATCTTAAAATTCTATTCAAAGTACACCTTTTTTTTTGTATAAGCCCAGTAAACCAAATTCAAATTTCCCGCAATTATTTTTAATAACTTCAACATTAAAGCATGAAATTACCTAGGATATTGTATTAGATTAATAGTTATTTGAATACCTTTAAGTTGAAGTCACTAAAAATAATTGCGGGAAATTTGAATTTGGTTCACTGGGAGTAGCGTTGCGTGGTTATAAGTAAACGATAACAAAGATTGTAAGTAAGCAAAAATTAATGTAATACGATTTTGTATTAAATTAATAGTTGTGTGAATATTTTTTGTAGGTACTGAAAATAATTGCAGAATACTGAAACTTGTCTATCGGGGCAATAGGATGAAGAAATGTGTAGAAGTTAGAGGGTGTTTCATATGTGCAAGGAGTTTTCAGAAACATGATTATTGTATTTATAAATTCCTTTCTACTGACAATCCAAAGTACAAAACGTAGTGTTCCATTCATACGTATGAGAATTTATTGTCATTTTTGTGAATTCAAGTTCAGAAAATATTAAATTCAAAATGCAGACTTTAAATTTTATGTTTGAATTAGAGTAATACGAGTTCGCTTTCCTTCTTATTTTATTTAATTTAGTTTCACTACATGTTTCGATCCGGTAGGACCATCTTCAAGTGAAAATTGTCAACTGTAAAACGGTGTATCACCTGAATATGATCCTTTCGATCCAGACATGTAGTGAAATTAAATTAAATGAAACAAGACAAGAAGGAAATCGAACTTGTATTACTCTAATTTAAACATTTTACACCGATCTTTTTGTGGCTTCACATATTTTTAACTTTATATTGAAATTTATTTGATTCTTATTTATTCTGATGTTCTATACATCTAATTTCGATTTTTTTAATGGTAAGTTAATTTCTTTGGCGCAAAGAATTTTTTACAAAAAATAACTATGCCTCGTAAAATAAAAGAAAGGCACATTCCATCAGCGGATATGGTATATACGAGTATACGGCAATAGATATACACATTAAAATCTTGGTAATTTCAGACAGCCTTTAAATAATTTTTTTGATTTCGCAATTTACAAAATCAATTTTACATATATATAGTTAGGGAGTTTACTAAAAATTGTAACGCAATTGTATGTTGGTGATTTTTCAAAATAACTAGTATAATGTTCAAATTGATTACAATGTCTTGTAGGATGTGAATTAAACATTAATAGGTACTTTAAAAGAACACCAACATACCTCGTTAAACCTTATAAATTTCTTTCTATTCATTTGTATTTAAAAGTCTTTTTTGAGCAAATGAACTACATATCACTTCGCGACTGAAGAATAAGGGCTGTAAAGGTACGAATGGTACTCCCAAATAAAACGTTAACATCTCTGGGTATTCCAGAATAGCTCCAGAATAGAATTACTATTATATTTTTCTCAAACCATTCGTAGTTTCATTTAACAAACATGGCACATTTATACACAGAAATTGAGAAAGTCAGTAATTTATTGTTGACAAAAATAGGTCCAGAGGATTCGAGTGCAAAAGCAAAAAATATTCTATCCCAGCATCTTGACCTCTACATAATAATTTTGTAGATTAAAGCAACAAGTAAATAGTATTCTTGGAGAAATCATCAAGGCAAATTTTAGTTTTAAGATTGCAAAGAATGCAAAATTGAATTTCATGCACATTGAGTTCATCTGTTACTACAATGAGAATTTCTAATCGAAAAATAAACCAAAAACATTACATTAGTACTAATATCCTAATCAACGCTAAGCGATTTTAACATACATAAATATATTTTAACTGTTTCCTCTGCTTCCAGGATTAGAATATTGGTACCATGGGGCACCATTATTGAAGATATCATATAAGTAAATTGCCAAATCCTCAACAAAATTTTTTTTAAGTTTTACACAGCATATTTCTCGGGCATTAGTATCAGCAGCCTATTACCACAATTTTGCCTGATCCTAATATGATTCTGTTAATCAGCTTCAACAGTATTAAAAATTTTAACAGAAGTAAACTGCCTATTTTGTCAAATAAATACATAAAAAAAAGTTTTGACAATGGGTATTTTTATTTTGTAAATATTTATAGCAAAAATAAAAGCTCCTGGTCAAACATAATTATGAAACTGTTACTATATGAATTTACATTTTTACCTGTCTATCAAAAATCCACCCACAAAGAAGCATAATATCACATTGGGCCATGAGTATAAGGAATATAATAACATAAACTGTGCCGGTGAAAGATTTAAGTCACGTTTGAATATATCTTCGAGAGCTCCTGGGTTATCATAACAAAAATAGGAACCTGGAAGTAAGTTGCATTGTATAGATTACATACATTATACAACATTCTTTAAATATTTTATTATTGTATAAATTGTTACAAACATAAGGGTCAAAGGGTACTGATAATCATTTGTTACATATTATGTAAACAAAGCAAGTGTAACAATGAACTTAATGCATAATAAGGAAGTAACTATAACCCAGTTTTGGACTTACCAAATCCTAAAAAACACATAAACAACAGTGCAAGAAATCTATGAAATTTTCCTCTAGGATCACAACAGTGGAAAGCGCACCCACTAAGTTGTTTTTCAAATACTTCTGATGAAGAATAATTCTCTGCTTCTTGTATATTCGGCCCACCTTCCATTTTCCAAGTTTCACTTGAACACTTTTCCAAAAAAAGCAAATTTCTTGCTACTGAATACGTTTATGGTGTGTATTACAATATAATCACAAACATAATAGATTCATAGTTACACCTCCTCTGTTGTACGGTTGTTTTTATCTATTCACCAAACAATGAGCGGACATATTATTGTAGTTACACAAAATCAAACAACACACTTTAAGTTGTTGCATTATCGATGACGACAGATTTGCGTTTGCGTATTTTTGGCATCAGCTGTGATCACCATCAGCGAATTCACGAAAACATGAATTATCTATGAACGAGATGAGATAATTTCCGAACGCTTTGTTGAGTGGATTGTGTAGTGTTTATATACCAAGTGCGTTCCAAAAAATTGTTTACGTTTACAAATGGCATTTTTATTTATTTCCAAAGATATATGAAGATACGTACTTATTACTAGTGATGGGCATAATCGAATAACGGAACATCATTCGATTATTGACGATCGATAATTCGATTATGAGTTTGAATTATGAATAATGTTATGAAGATATGATTGGATGATCTTATACTTAAAAATGAAGGTTTTAGGAATTGGAGGAATGTCACAAAAAAAACAAAAATAAGATGAGCGCTGATATCTTGCCATAGTAAATGAATTCGATTATGCCCTTCACTATTTCTTACCAGTGTTACCACAACGTTAAATATATTTGTAATAGAATTTTGTTAAAAAGGCAATAAATTCTAGATATAAATGGTATTCGCCGTATTGTGGTGGTATTTATTTTCCCTTTCTGAGTAGCTTAAAGGTTTATTTATGTACTGTCTTGTTAGTTAAAAACGTTTGTGTTCTATCATAACTTCTTGAGTGACTAATTATTCCTTTGTAATATCCATAGTAGCAGGTATTGATAAATATGAAATATAGGTTAGAATTTTATTAGTCTGAATAAAAAAAAAAAAACACATAATAAATAACAAGAAACAAAACAAAATGTACTTCTGAGGACATATTAGTTGAGTAGAGTGGTGGGCATTATCGATGATGACTATCAACAGTTGTAAGTATTGATATTTGACTGCTGAAACTATCGATAGTCGACGATCGATAGTCAACTATCGATAGTGCCCACCACTAAATGACATTAAAAGCATACTTTTTGGTGTGCCATCTATGTCACGAATGCCAAACTAAAGTCACATCTGTTGCAGCAGATATCTGTAAAATTCTCTTCTGTGTATCCCAGTTGTTTATCATAATTAGATTGTTTAATTAGCTACTCTTATGTTTATTTTATTTCTACAACAATTCCCGAGGCAAACCATGTAATTTTAATCTACATTTAACAGCTTCACATTTAAATTATTGTTAATTTTCTACATCGCCTATTCATGCATGTTTCACTTTCTGTTTTTAAACAATATATTTTAAGTATGCAATGAAAAATTTATCGTTTCGCTCCGTATATTCGGAGAATGTATAATCCCTTGTTTTCCGAAAAACCCCCATGTTGCAAAATAACTTGATAAGTAAACCATGTTAAAACTGCCATGATGTTTGGCGCGAAAGAGGTTTGTAATGGTTTTTGGTTAGTTTTTAAGTGACATTTGGTATGATTATTTAATAAGTGCATTATGCATATACATACATATATGCATATTACAATACCTTGGGCAATTATTAAGTATTGGGGAAATAGTTTGTAAAAATGTTTTATAAGACTATTGTTGTTATAGGATTTATATAAATGAAATAGATCATTTTACAAAGACAACTTACATTAGATCCGGAATTTAAAATTGTTACTGACCAAAATTTACCATTTATTGATGAAATGATTACAAAACATTTTTTCCACCCTATTAGATTTTAGGGATATCTTTCTAAAAACAACACGAACTGTTGTAAGATAAACATACCCATCTCTAATACAAAGATATGAACGCACCCACCTTTAACATAGTGATGTACAAAACCTAATATGTAAGATGTTCATGTTACTACTCCTACTTGTACCATTGCCACAGAATATCTAACAACCAGAACATCAACTTGGCTTGCGGAAGGGTCGCGCATTCTCATCGCGCAAGCTTGATCCGCTATTAAATCGGGCAGAACTTGTGGTTCCGGCTATGTTCGCTTTTGGCATAGGCAGCACGTCGCTGACTTCAAGTTTATATTCGTATGTTAATTTAAATAGTGTTATCAGTGGGCAAGTGATAAAATATGAAAATAATGGAAAAGAAAGTAAAATAATTGTAAAAATAAAGCGATATTCTTTCATTTATCGGTGATTGTACATAATTCTCGAAATTCACTTCAGTTAGGTCCTGTCAGGCACGGAAGTTTTACGAAGCCGATCTGCCTTCTCGCCCGAACACTGACATCAAGGCACGAATTTTGCCCACTCAGATCAAAAGGGCCGACAAAGAGTTTGCATTCTGGTTGTTACGATATTCTGTGCTATTGCTATAACGTTTGTAATAAAATTGTATCTTTATTGAAAGAATAAAGAATGTTTAAACACGAACTATGAACATAATTCCAATCACATTCAATGTCACAATTGAAAATTTGACACAGATTGTGCAAAGTGAACGTCGAACCGCTAATTATTTTTTATTGGCCCAAAACAGAGTCTCTAACTTTTTATTGGCCCAAAACAGAGTCTCTAACTTTTTATTGGGCGGAACAGTTGCGACGTTGAACTAAAATTTTAAAAAAATATCATTTTCTAATTTTATTTGCTTTAAAAATACTAATCTCACAAACAAAAGGGCTGCAAATTCGTAGTAATTTGAAGCTTTTCTTTCGAAAAAAAATAAAAAAAAATTGGTCCCTTACCGTATTGGGTATACACTCCCTATTCATAGTATTTAAGTTAAGTTTAATGCAAAACATGTATTTACCTTTAAAATGTAAGTACATGTGTGTATTTCAATGTATTCTAAAATCGAACACAAATGTTTTTATAATAGATCTTTAGTATAATAATCTTTGCGAATACGTCCGTACCACCCGTACTCGAAGGATTAGGTAAACATATATTTTTTGAAGTATGAGGGCTAATGTATAGAGCTGGTACAAAATACTTATCTCATATTTCTTCCGTTCTAATGGTCAAGTTCAACAAAACGTCTTTGGAAGTATGAGTACGCGTACGCATACTGATATTTTACCAGTAAAATACTGCGCTAGTTGTTTGGCAATTATCTGGCAACAAATACCCATGTAGATACTGATTTAGATAGATGCGGGGGATCTGGTTACCATAAAACAGTTAACACCCATATCGAGACTCGAAGGCCAGTAATAGGTATTAAAAATAGGTATGACCTGAGAACAAGAACAGTTCGTGCCTGTTATCGTAAAATACTGATATTAACCATCTCTACTAATGAATAAGTCAAATCGTTATATTTATGGATAAACTATACAGCCGATTTTTAGAATTGCATCAGCAATCAACAACATATATAAATGGAAATTCAACACGACTATGCAAAAGATAAAGACTTATCAATACCTTACTTGGAGAGAGTGCAAATCAATTGTAAGTTGAAAGGTGTTGAATTTCCATGAATGCACGCTGCTGACTTTGCTAAATTCTAAAAATCGTCTATATAATATCTGAAAGGGTAGTGAAAAAAGTGAAGTGTTTAACCAGAACCGAGTTTTAAGTTAAAATATCAGCACGGAGAAAGAAAAAAAAAACTTGATATTTACTCTATCTGTATTTGTCTTGTTTTCAAGATGGTTCTTGACATGATCTAGAATTACAGCTTGCAGCAGGGGATCGCGATTTTGAATTACGTCGACGACTCCATCTGGACGAATGAGATGAACGTGGAGAATATTGACCGTTTCTTGTATTTGTTGTGGACCGTGAACCATAGTTGTACCTCTCGTTGGATCTCGAACGTTTTGAAACGTGGGAAGAAACTAAATTTTTATGGCCGCATTTAGAATTAGAGGGTGATCTACTACGAGAAGAATAAGATCTCTTTTTGGCTGGTGTTTGGGGACTAGGAGCTCTAGGACTGTTTCTTCGTGTTTTAGAGTGGCTTCTACATCTGAAACAAAACGAATACAACTATATTAAAAGGATATAAGATATAAAATAATTTTAGAAAAGCTCATTGGCTAACTTTATTAATTCATTACAAAAACCAAGACTCCACACATTACATTTATCCTAAATTCAATTGCTTACCTTTCCTTTTCTTCCTTTTTCATTGAATCCTACAACACAAATAACACTTTCAATCTTATTATAAAAACATGAATACGGTACAAAATGATTTTAAATGCTAACATTGCAATTTATTTTGGTATGTATGTATGTATGTATGTAAGTAAAAGGGTGGTGTTACACTGCGACCTAAAAGATCTATTGTGTCCCCTATTCTTGCTGCTTTACAGCTGGCCTTCCAGTCCTATTCCTTTTTAGAAAGTGTAGGATGTCAGAGGGCCCCCAGTCCTAGGTAAGTCTCCCTTCTTCGATTTCACATGCTCCCAGGTGAAATGCCCCGAGTTGCTATAGTGCTACGCAGTTTGAGAGGAGATGGATGGGTGTTTCATCCTGTTCCCCACAGAATCTGCATTCAGGATCTTTTTCCAATCCAATTTATTTTGGTAATACATAAACACATTTTTAGTTTTTAGTATTTGAAGGACTCGTCATTCCCGTAGGATAGTATAGCAACTTATATTATATTTTTTTATCAAAATATAAATATTTTATATTTATTCCACTACAGTCGTTTTTTGTATCGACAAAATGTTGATTATAAGGCAAATTTGATTGAGATTGGTCATGAGTGGTCATAGTGGTCTGACATACCGTTCGAATTCGATCGGAAAGCTGATGACGTCATGTAGTAACCCGGTCACTGTTTGCTCTGTCAAATTTGAGACCGCCCTCGGAGTTTGGTCACAAGTGCGGTATGAGCGTCTATCCTTTTCTATAGAGATGATTTCCCCCGTATTACATGTGGTAACAAATGCAATAAATATGTAGCAATAATAAAATACTAAAGACGGTATGTTCAAGAGAATAGATGTTAGTTCTTCAACAACAATTGCAACAAGAGCTGTTCTTATTTTTATATTTATTGTCTTCTAACCTAGAAATACGTACAATTGCTGCTCGTTTACTTTTTAAATGGTTGTGAGCAGTATCGCGTTCATATATATTATCTTTGATATTGGAAACTATTTTCATTTAACACTACAAAAGCTTTATGCAATAATAGTTATAAAAATACAGTATTTGCCGCTCAAAATATTTGTAAATCTATGACGTCACAGATATCACGTGTGACCACAACTGACCACTTCTTACCAGGTCACAGATACCAAACGAGATCGTTGTGCTGAATCGAATTTCACTATAGATACATACAAGTATATAACCAAAGTAGCAAAATTTTAATTTCATGGAATTATTTTTACTAATTCAAACATAAAGTAATACAAAATTCTATATAACGTAACTGAGTGCATATATTTTGGTTGGTAAAAAAAAATTCCCAAAATTTGAAATTTTGTTGCTTGTAAAAACCAGTAATTCAAAACACATAAACAATGGAAATTTTCATGATAAAATATGCACTGCAGTTGTTAGAAATTCAGATTTACTATATATACTATTTATTTCTTGATATTTCAGATAAACTCTTATCCTTTTACTTTTCCAGCTTAGTGGAATTTAATTTATTTCAATTTACTTTATCATCTCTGGAATATTTTGAGTATTGTTTGCACTACCTATAACAGATCTATTATAGTAACTTTGTTAACAGTAATCAAATAAAGCAGAAGTATGTCTGTCAAACCCGTTTGCATATGAGAATGACGAAACCAATATGCCAGGGCAATATATTTTTTTTTCAAAGTAATTGACTTAAGTAGCTATTATCACTTACATGAATTTTACCCAATACAGATAGTAAAGTGACAAAGTCCTCTTTGCGTTCTTCTTGTTTTTTTTGCATTAATTTCTCTAGAAATTGTTGTTGCTGTTCTTGATTTTGTTGAACGGCACTCTAAAAATATGTTTGTTTCAAATTATTTCCTTTATCCAAGTGTTTATATTATTGTACTTGCACTATTGCTTCCATTTGCCATTTCAGTGAAAGTACACACCAGCATTTCACTAAATTTTATAAGTACTTACATGAATCTTATCTAATTTCTCCAGTAGTGCAGAAAAATCTGTTTTCATTTGTTCCTTATTTTCTTGTATTGCTTTTTCAAGCCTTTGTTGTTGACGATTCTATATTTATAAAGGCCTATTTTAAGTAATTGCAGTTTCTTAATTTTTATATATTTCAACTTACATGATGCTTTTCCAATTTTTCCACTACTGTGAGAATACGAATGTTAAACTGTTCAATTTGTTGAGTAAGTTCCTGATTAGTTTGTTCCAATCTCTCAAAATATGCTTTTGCTCCTAAATAATGATGATTCTAAATTTTTAATATATTAATTTTATACCATATACCTTCATTTAAAGCAGATTCTGTTTCTGCCATTTCATCACTAGCTTTTTCATCATCTACCGATTTTGAGTTATTTGATTTTGAAGTATTTTCCAACAATTGTTTTTTACTCCGTTTAGATATAGTTTTATATCTAGTTTCACATTGTACACCAGTTATTATTAACTTAAATTTTGCATAAATATCATTCGCAATTTGGTTCCACATATGCTTTTTAGATTGAAATCTTTTTCGAGGCCCTACTTGGTTTATATATACTGTATGTTTTTCTAATAGCAGGTCTGTATCTTCTTTGCCCCACATAACCCTATCTATAGATGATGAGAAAGATTCTGTGGGGTACGAAAAATGTTCACTAAAATCATAAAATTCAATTATTCAGCCATTAATCATTATTGTACATTATTTACAAAGTATTGAAATCTACTTCACCAATTTTATTGCCAGAGGAATCCAATAGTTGTTGTGTTGATGTAGAAGAGGCAGGTGACGATATAACTACTTTTCTTTGAAGTATAGGAACAAATAAAGGTATGTTATTTTTTAATTATTTGTTAACACTTACATATCCTCGTCATACTCCTGGTAAACCAATGGATCTTTTGAAGTTTTCATAGTAAAGACCACTGTGGTGACTGTATATTCTAAAAAAATTAAAATAATTCCTTGAAACTAACATTTAACCCTAACAATTTTTAAGGGCTAAGGGTATATCCACTATGAGGTCGTATTGCAATACATCCATACAAATCACAAAATCTAAATGTGCTTTGTTGTTGAATGCGAGATGCGATTTCTGATGTCCCTGATTCAACCTAATTATTCAAGAACATCAAACGTGATCCAATGGTCATTGTCGGTGGTCCATCGGTGTCCGGTGTCGTATCGGTGTCGGTGGCAGTGCTGCCAATGCAAACAGTGGAAATTATCCGAAAATTGGAACTCGATTTATATGAAATTATACAAATATTGAATGCTAATTATCCGGATATTATCGATTTTCGTATTTTATATAGATATATTGAAATTTTAAACAAATGAGGGTTTTCCATCGTAATTCAATACGTACTAGATTAGATACATTTGGAACTGTTTCTTTAGTTGAACTAAATAAAACAACTGAAATATGAATTAAACTCATATTAAACTCTACATTTGATGTTTATTTAATAGAGTATTTTTTAAATCCACCTCTTTGCTTATTGGTAGTTAGCGAGTCATGATTATAATCACTGGTACGAACGAAAGTAGGTATAGATTCCTTAACAAAAAATATTACATTATTTTTTTCCCTAAATTATCCGAAATTATTCGAAAAATTGTTGAATCCGAAAATTCACGGAAGGTAAGCAAAATTATCCGAAAATTGGATAATTATCTGGACATTGGCAGCACTGGTAGAAATACATTTGTCATCATTCATTCATTTTACAATGTCTTAAACTACATAAATGCAAAATTACTAAAATTAGATGAACGAAGGTTAGTATGAGTAATAAAGCGAACTCCAATCTTTACCGTACAAGATAACGAAAACTAATCGGAGTACTCATATCCTATAACGAACGTTTGGCTATTATAGCGTTCGCTATAATTTAGCGATTCTACATTCTACGCAGTCTCGGCCACGTCTCGGCGCTAGAACCCACTTGTTGCTTACATCGTTAACCGCTAGACGACACGTCCACCATTATAAATCTGCGAGCTCCAGATTCAAATCAGTTCAAATCCCCAGCAGAAAGATAGTAAGATAGAAGTAATAAAAGCTCGCTTCAGAGCTAAAGCGCATTTTATGCCCCTTTTTATGTCAATTAGTTATGCGACCAGTCCGTGTTTTTGAGAATCGAGTCTATACTGGAGTACCTATGTAGAATCTACTCTAGTACTCGAGTTCTCAGACTCGATCTCTGTAGCCGAGTTGCCAGAATCGATTCTAATTCTAGACAGGTTCTAGTATGTAGATTTACTCACTAATTCTAGTCTGTGTAATGGATAAAAGATACCCATTCACATATATCCGATTTAAAATATTTATATGTATTGCAAAATTCCTTCGGCGGAGCGACAAAATTACCAAACGCTACTTAATCATTTGGAGATGCGTTTCGGTAATAAACAGTCTGCAGCAAGTTATATCGCTCGCAGTTGAAAAAATCGCTGCCAGAGGTCGAACGAGACTCTACAGAATATGAAGCTGACATCGTTCGTCTGGTTAAAGAGTGCGTACCCAACGGTACCGGACGTTGTTGTGAGAGTCTCGCTGTGAAAAATTCCTGGATGGCCTGCTCTATGAAGATACTCAACAGGCAGTAAAGCTCGCTCGCCCGCAAACGTTGAACCAGGGTTTAGCCTAAGCACAAGATTTTGAAGCCATGAAGCAATCGGTCAAAGGACGTGCTCGCATCCGTGTTCTGGGAAGTCACGAGGAAAACGAGCCATCAGAAGGAATTATGACGAAATCCATGCAAATCAAGCAACCAGGAAGACGATGCTGGAATTGTGAAAGGATGAGGCACGTACGTAGTCGGTGTCCTGATCCACACAACCAACCGAAGGAAGGAAACTAAAATGGGCCGACAGGAAGGGGCGATCGTCGACCCGTGTGGCTGAAGCCTCAGTTACACCAGTGATTGTTGCTTCAGTGGGATGTAGACTTAGCAGTCTCGTCGTGTATGGGAATGTAAATAGAAAACCGAGAGATTTACTGATAGATACTGGTGCAACAATGACGATTCTTCGGCCGGAAGCAGTGGGTAGGAAGAACCGGATATATCCAACCATATTGCCGTATATATCCACGTACGGCAACTGGGCAATCAGTCAATGTGTTGGGGGAGACGATGGCCCACTTCCTATTGGTGATACTGCATTCCAGTTATCGTGTAATAGTTGCAGATATAGAACAAGACGTAAATCCTCGGCACGGACATAATGACAGAATTTGGATTCAAACTGGACTTGCAAGCAGGAACATTGTAGGACGGCAAGAAACGAAGTTATTCTTAACCACAGCAAGAATATGTCGGCATGCGTAGTATTGGCAGAAGATGTAACTGTGGCGAGACGCAGTGAAACCATTGTGGAAGCAAGCGTGAGTGCAGACATTCCCAAAGGGCAAGTTTTAATGTTGTGCTAGTGTGTCGTCGATTGTCAACAAAGAGGATGGCGTAACAACAACTCCAGATCCGCTTCCTAGATGGTTGCATAACTTCATTGACATGTCTTTCAAGGATTTGACAACACAACAACGTCATACCGTGAAACAGCTGCTTGGACGCTACCTAGATCTTTTCCAAGCAGAAGACCGGAACACGAGAGGCAAAACGGTAGCACCGTATTCACGAGAGCTAAAATCGTATTGGGCTCAGTGGGACTCTTTGGTAATTGAAAATGGTCTTCTCAGACGAGTGTTAAAAGACGAAGCTGGGACCAGTAGCAAACTTCAGACTGTGGTGCCGAAAGCAAGAATTCCCGAAGTTTTAAAACTTCTTCATGATGAAGCATCGGGAGCGCATCTTGGAGTTCGCAAGACTATGGAAAAGGTACTCTTAAAACATTGTCGGGGTTTAGAGAAATACACAGGCGATATATTTAAATTAACTTGATTTATTAATACACTTACGAACCACTTAAAATCTATTAAATAAGATCAACATAAACACTAAAATTAAATCACTCACTATTTACTATAAAAAATGCTTATTAATTAAATCAGTTAATTACTAATGTCTTAATTTATGTAAACGATTTATTTGCACCGATATTTATATCACACGTACTAATTCGCTCGTATTTATCTCCACTCGTTGTCCGCACTGTTCAACTCGTATCGACTGACTGACTGACCAATAACCACGCGTTATTTTATATCTGGCGCCGGAATTACGAGATTGTTTGCGACACATGGGCGTATTTCTAGATTTAGAAGAATAATCACAAATCTTCGACCCGGTACTGCCCTCTATCATTCCTCGTAGGTAATTCTTTCTTCCGCTATGCTAGCGCCATCTAGGGGCGCCTATCGAAACCGCCAGTTTAAAAATTGGCGCTCGTTACAATATGATACATCACTTTGTGTATTTAACCGGTGTTGATCGCTGTTAACATATCTTTTACACACATAAAAACTACGGTAAAATTATGATATTACAAAAGTATATTTAATAATAGTACTATAGTGCACTCTAACAATCTAAGCATTAAGCTATAGTAAAGTACGTGTTGGATTCGTCATCAATCCAGCCTGCCGAAAAAGTAACAAAAACTGTAGATACGTGCAAACTAAATATTTAATAAATATCTACAAAGCTAATAAATAAATAAATCCAGGCTACGGCTGCTTTCGAAATATATCATCGCCGCCAATGAATGCGCACTCGTTTCTGCAGGCTTAGTAGGTACTTTCAGAAAAGTGTAAAAAATAAAAGTATCAATCAGTGTGTATCTGAACATAATTTATTATTTTTTTATTACCTCAAGATTACCACGTTAGTAGTTAGTAGGTATATCTAGCTGTCAAAGGTTTCTTTTTCTTCACTGGAAGTCAAGAGAAGGAAATTAGTAGGAATTAAACAGATTAACAAGAATAATTTGTCATAATTTGTTGTTTGTAAATTTCTCTCTTTTTTTTAAAATCGGAGCTATTGAGAAACGTGCTTACCAGTGAACACTATGCTGAAAGTAGTTTACGCTAAACATATAATACTTCTAATGTAATGGATATGCTATGTATTATATCGGATGGAAGTGTTATCTACGATACCGGTCTCTTTGAACTCGCGAGTGGTATGCTGTGAGCAGTGAGCACACAGTGCTGGAAATAATAGATAGTTTTTGCAATACTCTCGCTATTGGTGAGTATGTTTGTCACGAATTCAAGGGGACCAGATCGTAGATAGCATATCTATTAGACGCATTATATAGCATATCCATTAGATGTACTATTTGGATATCTAATAGGTGGACATTTGAAGATGTAAGAGACATCCATAGAATGTCTGTAACGTCTAATGGATAGTGTGGATATCCACAAATAATATCTAATGGATGTATGGTAAACATTTTGTGTTCTCTCCATTTCCATTAGATGTTTTATTTGGATATCTAATAGGACATACATAGAATATCTATGACGTCTATAATGGATGTTCTGGATATCCATAAAGGA
Source organism: Protaetia brevitarsis (assembly GCA_004143645.1). Lineage (NCBI taxonomy): Eukaryota > Metazoa > Arthropoda > Insecta > Coleoptera > Scarabaeidae > Protaetia > Protaetia brevitarsis. The sequence continues at coordinate 59,716 of RXPK01003577.1, read as the reverse complement.
TATCTAATAGATGTCTGCTAGACATTTAGGTAAGAATTTGCTGACTAACATGGCATGGGGTGCTTCCTAGGTTCTGCTCCTAGAGTGAGGTTTTCCGTTGTTTCGCTAGCTCCTAGGCGAATGCTGAGAGATAACTTAAGTCGCACCCGGGGCGCAAACATAATAACAACTGATAGCTGACAGACTAATCACATTTTTGTCATTATTATTGATAATTATAGGGAAATCGTTTAATTACTGCAGGAACATTTCATTGTTATGGAACTTATACATTACTTACTTTTAGAGTAGGTAGCATTGTGTAGTACCTATAGGTGGAGCACAGGATTTAGAATGAAATGTCATTAATTAGCTTTTCAAAAATAAAATACAACTCAGTTGTGTGGTAGACATACAACATGATCGGACACAAGTGCGAAACATCAATAGTTGCATCATTTTACTAAAGCAACACCTTGCGCTACTAAAATGTGCACTGTCGCAAAGTTACAGTTTGATAAATATTAATTCGCAACATTTTAAATTCGTCTTTATTAGGAAAGTATTGTAATTCGTCTATAAATTACAGTAGTAGGATTAGGATATTCCAGGACAAATTATGCTAAATAATTTAAATATTATTTAAATGGATCGTAATCTGACAACTTGACCAAATTCCAGCTAATATCCCATAGTTTTTGTGCATTTTCCGCATTTTGAGCTCTTTTGGTAGGTCTGGATGTTTTGCATCCTGAATAATATAGACCACTTTCCTTTCCCGCTTCTGCGTCTATCGCACAATATATAGTCGTTTGAGCTCCTTGTACTGGGGTTTTAATAAAACATCTACCGAAATTGTGGAACATGCATGAAACTCCTTTAAAATATGTTGTGTCCATATGTCTCTGTAGTTCGGTTGCTATTACACCCGGATGGAGTGCATACACATTAACGTCTTTTACATTTGCTTCTATTTGGAGAAAACGGTATTACTAAGGATAAGATAAGATTGTATTTCAAATATGCATACCTTTTAGACGTCGATCTAATTCTTTGGAAAATAATATGTTTGCGAGTTTAGATTGCTGATAGGCGCCCATTGGTGAGTAGGGTTTCTTGTTCCAATTCAAATCGTTAAAATCGAGTTTGCCTGTTGAAATTGTAATTTATAATTGTAAGTATTTTATTATTTGCACATAATAATAATAATAACAGATACGTATTGCTGTGGACAGGCGTCCCGGTTTTCGCAAATTCAGATGTTGTCATGTTTACTCCGATCAGCCTTTGTCAATGTTTCGAGTGAATTCTCACAGATATATATTTTATTTTTATATAAGATTTAATTAATGAATTGTTTGTTTGATTTATTTATTTAAGTGTTCAGTTGTTTTAAATTAAATTCATTTATTTAATTGTCTAGCGCTCGCTAGTTTGATTCATTGTTTATTCTTTTGGATGTTGGTGTATAGATTTTGTGCGTTGCGTTGCACGCAGCCTGTTGTTGTTACAAAAACGTCTGGTGAATTGTATGAGCAGTCCTTGCTAGACGCTGGCGTAAGTACATGTGTTTTTGAATTCATTGCTGCCATTTGTTTATTCTTATGATTTAAAGATTTGTTTCGCTTAAATTGAATTTTATTTTGTCCATCAAGGAGCTCGCCTAATAATAATTGTTATTATATTGTTGTGTACACATTTTAGATATAAGATCAGTTATTATTTTGTTTTTTCGTTTTTTTATTTTGCTGATTTGTATTTAATTATTAATTACCATTGGGTGAATAGAAGCATTGTGCTTGTATTTAATTTTTCCTTTTGTAAATTTACTTGAATTGTCCACGTTTAATTTAGTTTGTTTTAATTTTGAAACCACGTGGATTGATTTGATATAAAAAGGATTATCTTCTTGAACATTTTTTTTTTCTTTGATATAGGATTTAGCATTGTCCTATTGTAATTTAGAATCTCGAGCAGTTTTTGATTTACACCAGAACCCTATGTTCACGGTTTTTTTTTTCTGCAAAATTTTTGTAATTAACATTTTTTTTTCTCTTTATTTCATAATAAAATTTTTGATTGTGTTTTAACGTCATTTAAAATTCTGTTCTTTTATTTTTGTTTAAATCTTTTGAATTTTTGGGGTATTTAAGAAGTCAGATTTCTTTCATCCACAATTTACTTTTCGTGATTAGATTAAAGTTTTAATTCGCGAGGGTAACTCTGAGATTAATTGTTCTTTTGCGTCCTTTTAAATTATATCCGTTGAGTTATTAATTTAGTTTTTTTTTTAATTTTTATTAATTCATTTTGCATTTTTCAAAGGAGTCGGATGTGGCAGGAACAAACCAATCGTTAATTGACGATTCGGAAATTGAGGATAAGGAAAGGATGGAGGATGTGCGTATGCAGAAAGATGATGGAGAAAGTACTAAGGAAAGTATTAGTATGAATGATCTGATGTCAATGTTTAAAGTAATGATACAGAAACAAGACGATTGTTTAAGACGGTTAGATGAAGTCATAATTGGTAGTAAAGTCGAGTTTGATAGAATTGACAAGAATGTTAAAGAAGGAGAAAGTAAAGTTTTAGATAATACAGTCAGGAGCACTTCAAATCAAATTGCTTTAGAATATTATCATGAAGAGATTAGAAAGATGAAGAATAAATGGAATGAAAGTGAGAGCATTGTTGATGAAAAAGTAAAGGCAGAGAAGATAGCAGAAAGTGTGGAAAAAGCAGAAGAGGAAATTTCTAAAAAGATCTTCAGAATGAAAGAAATTCCAAGTAATTTTCAACATTACAATGGTATAAATTTTTCATTGCCTGTGCAAATGGAACAGCTACCGAAATTCTTCGGTTCAGCAACTCACAATCCGATGGCGTTTCTAAGAAACCTGAATGATTTTGTAGAGTCCATCCCTGGAGATCGAAACAAATTACAAATTGCCAGGAGTTGCATGAGGGATGAAGCACGGACATGGTTTGAGTTTGTCGCAGATGATATAACCACATGGGAGCAGTTCAAAGAGGCATTCGAGTATCAATACTGGAGTCAGTCCATACAGCTTAGGGTAAGAACAAATCTATTCTTAGGCTCATATAGAAAAGGTGGTTCAGACAGTAGAGAGGTTTATGTCATTAAAAAAATTAATATCCTTAAATTTTTTTTATCCGTTGAGCTAGCTAATTTAATTTTTTCATTTTTAATATTTATTTTGCATTTTTCAAATTCTAAAAGCTAAAAGTTGATAAGCTAAATCATGAGCTACATATATGCAATAAGGCAAAGAAAGAAGCAAATTAAGACGTTCCCAAATACAGCACAAGCTTTTCTAAAGGTAGAATTTTAATTAATTAATCAAAACGACACACGGCGAAACCCGCAAGAAGCTGTTAGTTATAGTTACACCGGCCGTGAAAGCCTACGCAGTGTTACTTGTGCTACTATTTGTAATTATTCTACAAGAAGCGAGCTATGTTTAGCATTTAGTTTTTATGGAGTAACGAACTCCTTGCTACCATATACGTTCTTTATCATTTGCGGTATATACTGCCTAACTTCACCTGGCAACGTCACAACATTTCACAACCAATAAAATTAAAGCACCAAGGCAAACGTTTAATTTTTTACTATGGAATACAACTTTACGATTTTCCGCCTGAATGGATTTGCTTTAGAAGATCATTACGTTCACTGTTGAAGATCTCCAAGATTTTTTCCTGTTATTTCTTAAAATAATAATTCCATCACCTAAAATTTCTATGATCGCAAAAACTTTGCGCTAGTTTGCGCGATGGTGTTGAGAGGGGTGGTATTCCCCCACGTTCGCTGTAATTTGTGTTGCCTACGTGTTAGAAAATTGTCCAAATACATTTTTTTTAACTGCACCTAATGGATTTAGCCAAAATATAATGACCAAATAATTTGTTTCAAGTAAACAAATACGTATGGACTACCAAACAAATTGTTTTTTCAATGTATTAGAATATAGAACTCTGCGACACCACCTTAACTACGAACACACAATATTGCAAAATATAAAACTAGGAAGGGATATTTGGATGCTTTTACCGCTTTTATGGTTGTATTATCCGCAATTATTTATTGTATAGACATTTTTTAACGATAGTTGCGTTTAAAAAATAAAGTATATGGCATTGAGGATAATGTTATTCGAAGAGGTTTTAAGTCTTGCTTAAAGCAATAAAATATTTAAAAAGTTGGGGCTGTTCTTCACAACATCTGGGAGCAGATGTTGCAAATATAGAACAAGTTTAGAAAAATAAAAGTAATACATTAATAAAGTATTGGCCTGAAGATATAGGTTTGCAAAATATTATAAAATTAGAAAAGATATTTAGATACCTTAACGACTTTTATGGTTATATTATGTGTAATTATTTACTGCATACAAAATTTCAGAGATAATAGTAAATAAAAATCGTGAGAATTAGTGACTCCAATATGTGCTTTAATTTCAATAAATCATTTTTTCCTCTTCCCTGACGTTTCGACCGCTTCGGTCTTTTTCAAAGGTCAACTCTTATTGTGTAATTAACTTAACTGTCCACATTTTACAATTAAACAATTGGTTTAATTTAGTCATAATTATCTAATTTAGCATTCAGTTTGAATTTTTTAAAAAGATTATTAAAAATAACACGTAGGATAAGCACAATACATTTTAAAAACACAGTTGTTAACAAACTTTGTTGTAAATGTGTTACTCTGCTTGTAAAGTTTGTCACTCCGGTATAGACTGTGCCTAAAGAAAGAAGTACGGAGAGGGCATAATCGAATATATAATTCAAAATACAGTCATTGTGTTACAAAAACGTGCCACTATGTTTTAATAAATACGAACCTCCCCTATGTGCCATGGAAGAAACATTAATTATTCTGGAGGGCGAGCTTTTTAATAATCTTCGGAAGGAGTAACAATGTTAATAGAAAATGTCCTAAGTGGTTAGTGCCGAATTGAATTTCAAATCCGTCTTCAGTTGTTCCATAAGGGCAAGTCATAACTCCTGCGTTATTAATCAACAAATCTATCTTGGCGTAATCTTGTAGAAGTTTATCGCTGCACTTTCTGATTGAATGCAAGCTAGACAGGTCTAGTTCAATTATCGATAGCTTCCCAACATTATTAAAAGTTTTACAGGAATTGAAGATATCTTCATATGCGTTTTCTGCCTTTTTTGCATCACGACAAGCAAGGATAACATGTGCACCTAAAACGAGATATTTAAAAATGTATTCATTAAACAATTATTGTGATACACTGTACACAAATCATTATTAATGCTACAGGAATTTAAGTCTATAGGTAGAGGATTTTACAAAATAGGAACTAACATCTAAGGGTTATACGTCCGTTTATTAGAGAAACTTGTAATAATTCACCTTTTTGTCACATCTTGTTCAGCTTTTGGGTATTCTTTTAATGTTAAGTAGTTTTCAATTATATAAGTCGATATATTCATATATTTTTTTTAATTGAGAGTTTTTTAACCGATCTAATCCATATGTTTGCGATGAGTATCTAGAAAAATACATGCATTGGTTTAATAAAATATTTTTTATGCGGGAAAAGTCTGGTTGGTAAAATGTTTGGTAGTCGTAACTGGTAATTACGAAAGATTTTTATTTCATGTCACAAAATATAGTGTTCAATTTTGATGGCATTTTAGGTTAAATTGATAATTGTACCTATTTATTTAGACAAACATAAAACAAACTTTAAATAAACATATTCAGAATGAATAAAAACAATTATTTGGTTTTACAATAATCTTTGCTTGATTTAAGTAATAAAATATTACTAATATCAAACAATTATTATTTTGTATCAAATATAATGTTTTATATTGCCAACACATATGGTGTACATAAAATCAATTTAACTGTTGGATCAATATCCAACCCACACAGCACACTTCGTTCGACAGATATCCACTGGATGTCCCAATCACCAAAACATGTCGATATCCATTACAGATGTTGGATATATATCCATGGGATATTTGTTTTGGACTGATTACAATTGTTTATAAAATTAATAGAAATATATTTATCACAATTTTAACATAAAAATTAATACTCAAATAGGAGCAATTTGCCTATTTTGAAGTTATATATTGATAAGTATGTACACGAACTTTGTAGCAGATATCTTGTGGATATCTATTCGATGACCATTTGAACAAGGTCGAAAATCGTCGAGCCGAATGTATGCTGTATTTATACTCATCGTTCATCGTACCTGCGTGTCATCGTCAGTCGAAAAACGACCATTGTAAATGTGAAATGCGTTTTGTTTATATTACAGTATAGGTACGGAATATTATCTTTTTTTTATAACATTTGAAACGTTAGTCATAATTTATAACAACTGAATATCTAACCTTAGCAAGCTAGATAGATGTTAGGCATACACGATTAAATGTGTTACTCTCCTTGTAAAGTCTTGTTTAGTTTGTGTAATTTTCATTAAGCATTTCTGAACCAGTATTAGGGTTAAATAAATTATTAAAATCTAAAATGACATTTCTAATATTAATTATCTGCATTATTGGATTGCTTATGAATAAGTACTTGCGGGAAAATTAAAAAAAGAAGGTGTATTAATTATAGTCTGTATGTGAACATAATTGATTATTTTGTTTGTAACAATGCACCTCTGCACAACGACAATAGCGTTCTTCTTATCCATGTACTTTCTTAATTCTTGTCCTGTGTATATAGCGTGAGTTTTTTTATCTTGAGATAACGGAATATCTCTAAAACACTGCATCAAATCAAAAAAAAAAAGATCATAATAAGATTTGTTATAATGTAGGGGGCTCACTGAATGGTGCTAAACTCGATCACCCCCTCCCCTTCCTCCAGAGTGGGAGAGGAAACATTTTGAAATCTTAAATAGGAACCCCCATTTTGTATTGCAGATTCGAATTCTACGCTATCAAGTATGTAGTTGTTGTTTGAAACTTTTTTCGATTCGTAACAGATTGCGCTGTAATCGCAAAAACATGATTGTAAATGTCTACAAAAAATACACAAAAAAGAGAAGCAAGCAAACATGATTTGTGTTTTTTTTTTTATTTTCATATAAACTAACATTTCAAAAAGCCATGTGTTCGAAACTGTGCCCCCTCACTCCGATACATTTATTTATTCGGAATTGGAATGCTATTCAACGATCAAAACCGTACTTTATTCAGTACTTGACAAGTTGTGAATACTTACACATTGTCCGATCCCCATTTAGATTATTAATTATTAATCCAATACAAATTAGTTAGTGTTGAATATTTGAACAGTAATGAAGGCTTAAAACATTACAAGAGAGAATTCAAATGATTTACATGAATGGCTTTTTGAAATGTTATTTAATGTTGAAATAAAAAAAAACACAAACACGCTTCACACTCGAGTGAAGCGTTGTATCAGAAGGTATCACCAAAGCATCCTTACTTTTTTCTTGCCGAATGGTTCCAACATACGATACCCTGACTATAGGTGGATTGTTTGACCTGTATATAACTGAGACTAACCTAACATAATAAGTAAATTCTATTCGCATGTACAAAATTGTAAAATAACTACGTTTAATTTGTATTTGCGTTATGTAGGTAATTGATTAATTTTCACTTGCTTTAAGTGCCAGAGATCTCTCATTTTAAAACTATCAAGTACTAACATTCTATCATCAAAATATAGTAAAAATTTCTCAACGTATCATGCAGGATGTTTTCTACTTGGTAGAGCGAAACATCACCAACATTCTTCAACACTACCAGTTGATAGAAAGTGTTCTTTTTTCTGTTTTTTGTTTATATTGGAGGTAAGTGGCGGTCTTTCAATCTTTCATTGAATTTTCGGCAAACACTTTCAGCAATTTTTGACATTCTCCATGAATATAGATATATCCAGATCAAAATAGGCTCCGTCAATATTTTCCATTATTCAGTTTGCACAATAATATGTAACTACTTTTCTGAACGTGAAACATGCTGAAAATAATGAATGCAATAATTACTGATAATACGTTATTGTATACCAAACAAAAATTATTCGGTCATTGTACCTATATAAACGTTAATCAAGAAAACGAGTAATTTTAAAAGAAAACTATGTAAGAAGGATATAAAGAATGTTTCCGAAAATAATAATAATAATATCAGTTTATTGAACAATACTATCAATTTAAAAATACATAGAAATTTGAAACTAATTAGCAAAGTTATACATATAGATTGTTCAACCTCAGGAGAGGAATTCAGACAAGTCTGTTTTTAAATTCTCCCCAGAAATAATGAACTAAAGGATATAACATGAATAAAATGCCTAATCTACCTTACACTAATCCAGCACACACAATATTGTCCCCTCGCAAGCATTCCCACACGTACCCATCTTACAAATTTGTATTTAACTTAACAATAATCAGCCCCAAAACCGAGTCAGTGGTGCACAGGACACGACAAACCAAACACCGCAAGAACATTATATAGATCCAGTTATGATCAAATTTTGTGTCTTTCTCACCTGCGACTTACTAGTATTAATATTTAAATTTGTATCTGAGGCAAATGCGGATATAGCTTCAAGATCACAGATACAATTCACAGCTGTGCGCCATTCGGATTGGGCGAAAGATCGCAACAATTGCACATCGTCAGCATACAGCACAAGTTCGCAATGAGTTACACATCTAACAATGTCAGATGTACATAACGAGTACAAAAGGGTTCCCAATACTGACCCCTGTGGAACACCTTGTAATATTGGTAAATATTCTGATTTCTTGTGGGCAAGCTGGACGCACTGCTCCCTATCGCATAAGAAACTGCCAATAAGAGCTACGGCATCGTCAGGATTCTGAAAATGAGGGTTTTTGCCCTCACTTTCAGAATCCTTAATAATAAATTGTGATTGACGGTGTCAAAAGCTTTGCTAAAATCTAAAAGCGATAAAAACGATAGATCTCCACGGTCTGTAGCAGCAATGATGTCATCAGTAATTCTGAGCAAGGCAGTTTCGCAGCTGTAGCCGGCACGAAAACCAGACTGAGCATCAGGGAGAATATTGTTTATGTTTACATAATGTGAGATCTGCATCTGCGTTATCTTTTCTAATATCTTCGAGAGTGTCGGCAAAATGCTAATGGTCTAAGATGGTGGAGCTCCGAAGGATCAGCACACTTGGGTAAGGGAATAACAACCGCACGCTTCCACTGGCGCGGGAAGATACTGCCCGTTAAGCAGCGATTTATGATATGTGTTAAGTAAGGGATTATTGTTGGACAGCACAGTTTGAGCATAACGCAGTTAATGCCATCAGCACCAGTAGCACTACTTTTAATGTTAGAAATCGGCGTAGAACTTAATTCTACACCCAACAATATAAAAATATATAGTTTTTGTAATTTGCAAAATTCTTTGATATGTCACTAACTTTTAGCACCCGATATAATAGGACGGGAATTTTTTACAATGTTTTGACGAATACTTAGTACTTGGTAGTTCTAAAATGGGCGACATCTGGCACATAAAGCATGTGAAAATTAATCAGTTATGTATAACAGCGTAAATGTCAAAATTTTAACAAAAATCGTAATATCTTAGAAACAGTTGAAGATAGATATATAGGAAACCGCAGTTATAGTTCAAAAATGTAATAACATATAGTGTTTCATTTAAATTAAAAAAAAATCATGGCGGTTAACCGGAAGGGTAAAAAAAATATTTTAAAAAGAAAGTAAGCACTAAATTATTGCAAACTCCAATTTCTAAAACTGAAAGTTTTCGTTAAGCTCATAAACTTCTAACTAACCACTTCCGAGGAAAATTCTGCATATCATTATTATTTATGCCATATAGGTTACTAATATTCTTGAATTTTTTTATATACCCGCCGACTATTTGAAAAAAGAAATTTATATGCCGCAAATAGTGATATAAAAACTGCCTAAAATAATTTGTTTGCTGACCTCTTTTATATAATTCTCTTGCTGTTTCTTTCCCAATACCAGTATTTGAACCAGTTACAATTGCGGTTTTTCCATCTAACCGGACTGTTGATTTGTCGCTGTAAAGAACCATTTTTGGTAAGAGCTGCCACAAACTCTGTTGTAAAATATAACTAATATAAACGCGTAGAATACGTTTATTGTTTTGATTGTTCCAGATATGGATGTGATACGGTCAATTTGATATGATAAAATTTTAATAAATATTACAAAACGTCTTGTACATTTGACGAATTTAGATATATAGATAACGTGTAATATTCAAATATAAAATCACGATTGCGGTTGCTAAGCAAGCTTGCCGGATAAACTGAGAGAACGTGTAAATACACGTTACGAATGTGAAACAAAAATCGGTAGGTATTTAATTATAACATTTATTGTCTAAACGGATTATAATTCTGTAATTTAACCATATTTAAACTAACTTCCCATAATTTTTGTGCATCATGTGCGTTCTCTGTATTTTTAGCTGGTTGGGTTGATTTGCAATCGGAATAGTATAAGCCGCTTTCCTGCTCAGCTTGTTCATCTACAGCACAATGAATAGTTGTTTGTGCACCCTGCTCAGGTGATTTAATAAAAAAACGTCCAACTAAACGCATGATCCATCGCAACCCCGCAAAATAAGTTTTATCCAAATGCCTACCCAATTCCGTTGCGATTATTCCCGGATGCACACTATACACATTCACTCCGTCTATATTTGCTTCTGAAAATACATAAAATTGCTCATTTAATTGTGTTATCTTAACGCCTTGTAGTTAATGCACACATACCATTTAATCGCCTGTGCAACTCCTTGGTGAACAGCACATTACAGAGTTTACTTTGTTGATACGCTTGCAAGGATCTGTATGGCTTATTTTCCCAGTTTAAATCATCGAAGTCCATTTTGCCCACTATATTAAATAATACAATTAATTATCAGATATAGGAATACAAATATTCCCACGTGTAATGTTTAATGGAAAACTTTATGTAAGTAATCAATGTCAATATTTGTTTCGTGGATGTCATAACAATTTGAAAATATTTACAAAATTGCTTGTGTAGACTATGCGGGATATTATACTCATGTGATTAATTTCTACTTCCTATTCATTCAGATTTAGATATTTTGTTTTTAACATGTACTTAATCGATTGGGGAAGCTGATGCCAAATTATAATAAACAGTTTATAAACAAATATATAAGTTTAATAAGAAATGTTTTTTTTATTACAGAAGCATGAGACCCAGGTAGCAGAGTGACGTAAAATGACGTTTAATAGACGTCGATATTACGTCTTATATGTAATATCAACGTCTATTAAACGTCATTTTACGTCGCTCTGCTACCTGGGGAATAAAACGCAAAGAATAATAAATAATAATTATAATAATACAATAATAAAGAAACAATAAAAAAGTAAATATTTCTAGTGAAACTTCAAAAATAAGTAATTTTTTGTGAAAAAAAGGATCTTACAAACCAACTACAATTTAAATACTTGCACACTTACAGGACCAAAAAGTGTGCAAAAAATGAAGAGGTTTTATTTACATATGTAACAATTGATTTTTTTTATTTTCAATTCTGTTTTTCGATGAAGCATCTAAAGCTTTAGTATTATTAAATGTTGACACAATCAGCTGACATTAATCAGAAAGGTTACAATTCCAGATAATTAAAATACATTAACTAAAATGGCAGAAATATGAGAGCATAATATATTCACAACTCTAAATATTATATATAGGTAACAAGAGGCTAGCTCGCGCAAGATCACATTATTTACCATCAAGTTTTATTAATATCGTTATAAACATTTTAGCACAAAAATAGTTGATATATACAGTTATGACGAAGGTCGCTTGCAGCTGGAAATACCTATATACAAGGGTACTCAATAAGTGAATTTATTAACATGTGCCAATAATAGATATCAAATATGGATTCAGTTTAATTTATATTGAATTAATGCCACAGAAACTTTTCTAATAGATCCTCCCATAAAGGATGCTACATAATACTGGGATTAAATATTCTTTTTTGTAAATAAAAATTAGTTCAAAATTGCAGACTATTAGAGTGCACATTGCACAAATATTGACATATTACTTTTATTTGTTTCGAACGAGATTGGTTTGAAATATCTTTGAGAAATTTTCTTGTCCAGAAGTTAATGATGTTCTCGCCATTAGCGGAAGTTTGAAATAAAACAACAATTTTGAATTTCCAATTCCATTTACTGATATTCAACGTTTTAGTTTCATTTAACACTTTCGTTACAACTGAGAACAATATACCTCTCAAAATTATTTCTAAACAAATTATCTTATCATGAATAATATTATTATATATAGTTATAATCCTTAAACTTCTCTGATCGATTAAACGATTAAAATTAAACATTGACAAATTGTTGGTTCAATTTTATGTAAAATTTTTGTATCATGTATAATTAGTTACAGACTCAGTCACAGACTAATATTTTCCGAATTTACTCGATTGATAGGTATTATCTCTTTTCTGTCTATAAACATAAATTCTAACCAAAAAAATTAAGTGTTGTCGGGTTTTAGAGGAAACAAATATCATATTTTGGGGAACAGAAATATTAAAGTTTTTATTCTAAATAAACAAACATCTGTCGTTACTTTGTATAGTAAATATCATTTTTGCTCATACAATTTGCATTCAAATTTAGAGTTAACTAGGATGTTACATTATTTGATTTCAATTTGCTATGTAAATGTATGTATAACTGTTTTTAAATACTTCGACTTGTCTACCTATTTAAATATTTAGCTATTTTAAGATTAACATAGACAGAGTCAAATTCCTACAAAAATCAGATTAGAATGGTTTATTTTAGATGCACTTTATTATTTTTATATTTTGTAATCTCCATGCATGTAACATGACAAATATTCTAACTGTTTAACTGGAATTATTTTTTCTAAATCTATATCAGCATACTTTTAGTATCTACTATAAATGCGAAAGGTACTTTTTAGATTTTTTCTACATAGGTAGAAAACAACAACAAATAGTTGTTGTTTATTGTTGTATGTTGTGAGATGTTACATCCTTGAAATCATTGAAAATTACTTTTCTTCTCTCAAATACATAACTACAATAACAAAATTATAGGCAACTAAACGAAATAACAAAAAATATGCAAAAAGCAAAAGGCCATTCAATAGAGCTTGTCAAACTATAATTCTTGCTTCATTTGATTAAGATCCCCACACATACTTAAACATTGAAAAAGCTCAGTTTATATACTCGTCCTCTGTATACGTAGTAAACTGAGAAAAATACAATTTAACAGAATTGGCCAACAAATATATTTCAGCCGCTTAATAATTATTACTATTAAATAAATTTAAAAGCATTTGCTAATAAATTCTATTTGTTTTTCACAAACATCTTAAATGCATCTTATTTCGAAATTCATTCCAAACCTTCATAAATAATCCAGGTGGACGACGCCGATACACCAAGTATCGACAAAAAAGGACGTCATTTTAATGACCAAATAAGTACGTCTTTATATAACGTTGAAATGACGCCGATACGACGTTACCACCAATGACTCACTTGTTGGTAGCCAAATAAAATACGTTATAAAAATAATATATAAATATTAATAATAATAACTCTTTGCTAGGACCATCCCTAAATTAGTTATTTATTAATATAAATACTTCTTTGTACACCGATATCGTAAAGCGTATATTGTTTTAACTTTAAAAATAGTCGATCACAAATTACATAACGTTTACCGTATTGGCCTATTTAATATAATAATAATATAACATATTAAATACGTCACAATATTGGGACAATCGACGTAATCAATGTCTAAATATCGACGTCTTTGTGACGTCAGGCTGCTACCTGGGAAGGTTTTTTTTTTTTGTTCGTAAGTCAAACGCGTAGATATGACAGTATTATCTACGCGTTTGACTTACGAACAAAAATCTAAATTATAAAATAAAGTACACTTCTCGCAGGAAAAATCGGGACACCAGCAATTAGAATTTTAAAATTTCTTGAGTGTATTTGCAGCTTTAAACAGAAATATAAATGTATAGAGAAAAAAGGTTTATACACTGAATAAACACATTGGAGTTTCGGCGGCGGCATTTCCTTTACAGATACCGAATAGGAAAATATTCCTGCAAAAAAAAAATACGTAACAACAAAAAGGCCTTTTGAATAGACGCCTTCATTTAGAAATATAGTATATGTATTTAACTTACTTAACGTTATGTAGAGATAATTCTTTTTTAAGAAAACACATGGTGATGGGATTTTAAAATTATATTACTTGTTAGTGCTGCTTTGATATTAGTCACTTAGTTCGATTTATGCGCGCAATTATAACTTTAGCAATAGACAATCAATCAGTCTCCTTAGTTTCTGGAAAGTGTGATTTTCATAGATTTATTGATTACACAATTATTGATGTATTAACTATTATTGTTGGTTAATATTCTTAAATATTGCATTACTATCAAGCTTTTATGTATTAAAAAATTGTCAAAAATAATTTTGAGGTTATTTATAAAATTCTTGAAGCAATTAAGTTCGCAAAGAAATTATTTATTTTATTAACCCTGCGTTTATTGTATATTCAAGAAACATATTACAGCTATGGTCTGTGTAATCCAATGTCGTTCTATTTTCTTGAAATATGGCCAACGCTTGGTCTGTTTACAAACTGACTTTATGTAGCACTGGTTTATTAACATATATTTACAATATCATTGCATTTACATACATAACAAACATCGTAAGAAAGCATATTGTTCGTGAATCTCAGTTAGTGCGGAAATATTTGTTTTTGGATTTGATTCATTTTATTTTAATATTTTCTCATTTCTACTGTCCGGAGATGTGCTACAGACCAAAAGTGTTTCAATAAAATAGAATAAAGATATTGGATTACACAGGCGATAACTAAGATATATTTCTTGAAAATACAATAAACGGAGAGTTAATACAAAAAAATAATTTCTTCTTAATTGCTTTAAAACTGTTTTGGTATTTTTTTAATAGATAGACGAAAACATTAAAGTAATACAATATTTAAGAATACTAAACAACATTAATAATTTAAGAATACTAAACAATAATAGTGTAATCAATAAATCTGTAAAAATCACATTGTCCCAAAAGTCAGGAGGCTGATTGACATATTGTCTATTGTTAACGTAAGTAACTAATATCAAAGTAGCCCTAACACGTAATATAATTTTAAAATCCCATAACCAATGTTTTTTTAAAAAACAATTATATCTGCATAACATCAAACAAGTTAAATACATATACTATATTTCTAAATGAAGCCGTCTATTCAAGAGGCCTTTTTGTTGTTATGAATCTTTTTTTGCATGAATATTTCCGTATTCGGTATTTCTAAAGGAAACGCCGCCACCGAAACTCCGATTTGTTTATTCTATATATAAACCTTTTTCTCTCTATTCATTTATGTCATTTCTGGCTTTGATAAGTGAATATATCCTCTAAAAGCTGCATTTACACCCAAGAAATTTTAAAATTGACGATTGCTGGTGTCCCGATTTTTCCTGCGAGAAGTGTACTTATGTATGGAAAGCTGCATATGCATAAATCAAATAGCTGCGGGCATAAATTGACGCGCTGAATTTTGTATTTACACGTGGGTAGACCAAAATAGGCGACCAAAATCGACATGAAAATAATACATGCCATGAACCATCAATTCATCTATGATCAAATTCAGCAGAAAATGCTTTAATTTTAGCATTGCATGCCTGCGTTAGTGAGTTGTCGATCTGACTGTCAGGACTAATGAAGGAACAAGGCTTAAGTTTGTATTTCTCAACTTACTTTTATGTGCTATTGATGATAGGTTTATTATCCTAGCCGGTTTGCTTTCAATGATTCTTGTTAAAAGAAGTATTGTCAGTAAGAAATGTCCCAAGTAATTGCTAGCAAATTGAATTTCATAACCATCTTCAGTTTTCCCATAGGGACAACACATAACTCCAGCATTGTTAATTAGCAAATCTATGCGTTTGTGTTCATTAAGCAATTTATGGCTGCATTCCCTAATGGATCTAAAACTGCACAAATCCAGTTCAATTATTTCAAATTTACCCACATCCTTTTGATGTTGACATAGCTGCTGAATTTCTTCAGCTGCGCCATGTGCTTTGTAGGTATTCCGACATGCCATAATTACGTAGGCACCTGCAGAAAAAGATATTTCTTTAGACAAATG
The DNA here is from genome assembly GCA_004143645.1 of Protaetia brevitarsis. Lineage (NCBI taxonomy): Eukaryota > Metazoa > Arthropoda > Insecta > Coleoptera > Scarabaeidae > Protaetia > Protaetia brevitarsis. The sequence continues at coordinate 43,442 of RXPK01003577.1, read as the reverse complement.
CTTCTATACGGCTAAATTAAATTATTGATTATTTTAATCAACATTATATCTTGTCTGAAAATTAGGAGGAGTGATTAAAATCAGTCGCGCCAAAAATAAGCTTTTGTTTGCTTTCTCATAACCTTGTTTACACATAAAAAAATATTTCGAAAATCGTCATTGTGTTATTCCAATTCTCTATTTAAACTGTCAAAACGACCTGACAAACAGTATTTCAAAAAAAATATTCATATCATTTATTGCTTATTTTGGCGTTTTATAAATAAAAAATAAAAAGTAATCATCAGACCTAACAGGCTATAATGCGCGAAAAAATAAGTTCAATCACGTCCTCAATACTTTTCCCATTAACAAAATGTTTTACTGTGTGGGCGATTTATCTCTAGATGAAAAAAAAAATAATAATTTGGATACGTTCTAAATGTTTAGGAGCCACCTGATAGCAAATATATTGAATATTTGCAGTAGTTTAGGTATCTTTTCGTATTCGTTTGACAATTTGGTACAAGCATTTTTCATTAATTTAGAAAGTAGTGAGAAGTGTACCTTATTTCTGGTGGTGATTTTTGTTAAATAGTGATAATTTATTTATTAATGTCGGCACTATATATTATATATATTACTCTTTTAAAATAAAAGTATCAGTACGCAAGTGATTTTGTTATTTTAAACTACAAATCTTTGTTTAACATTGAAGTATTTTAATTTTTATACAGGTTTCTTTGTACATATAAGATTACATAACTACCTGGGGCCTGTTGCATAAAAGTACAATTACAATTTACAGGTGACATTTTTTTACAATTTGTCAAAATTTGACTTACAGGCGTTGCAAATCTATACATATAAGTCAAATTTTGACAGATTGTAAAAAAAAATATCACCTGTAAATTGTAATTGTACTTTTATGCAACAGGCTCCTGGCATCTGTCGAATCCGTATGTCAAATGCGTTGGTTATAATGTAAGGGTGAAAAACTCGTTCTTTCGTTCATAAATATATTAATATTTGATTACTAGTTTCGGTTTGCAACAACCACCTTCAGATCAACGTCAATAGGATTATTGGCAATCAATGAAAACACCACAAATATGATCACGTTGGTTATAAATTTAACTTTGCGGCTATTTTGTATCCTTTTTGTTTAGATGTATCTCTTGTTAATAAAAGTTCGTAATCTAAACCGGTCTACTTCTCCTAATCTTGAGACAAGATATATAGTTTAATAATTATTATATTTAGAAAATAACCCACAAGAAACTTTTTTTTTCAAAATATCAAACACGATATGGAGTATGCCTTAAATTAAGGACATAATTGTTTTAAATTAGTGATAAAGTTGCTCCTTTATTTAAACGATTAATTTGTTTGTTGCGCTTTGCATATTAAAACTTGTTGATTGTTCTACTAAAAAGTAAGAGTTTGTTTGGTGCAACTTTAGATGTGGATAATAGGAATTTGAAAAATACTTATGCTATTGAACAAAAGCAGGAAAAGTAGGAGTAGACTACAAGTTATAATTTACGTTGATGTATAAAACTAGTGCTAACGCAACATTGAACATTTTCACTGTACTTAGGTTTATTCCCTAAAACCCTATAGTAGTATATCGAAAGCGAGAGATTTTTGGTGAAAATTTGCCACAGACCTGGTGACCGATTTCCAGCATAAATTTGCTAAATATTTATCTTGTTTCGCTGTGTATGCAAGTTATACTTTATATTATTGTCGTGAAAACTTGATAAATAAGCTGTTAATATACAGTTATAAAATAACAAAACTAAAATGTGTTGATTTGTACAAAGGAACAGGAAAATTCTTAATAATTGTACAAGAATATAATTATAATGTTCACTGACCTCTTTTGAATAAATCCATTGCCGTTATTTTACCGATTCCGGTATTTGAGCCGGTAATAATAGCGGTTTTTCCATCTAATCTTGCCGTCGATCGACATTTTGCATTAACTAAACCCATTGCTTTTCGAAACTCAACTATACGAAGTATTCTTGTCAAAATTGTTAAGTGCAACGCGCTATGTTAAATGCCCTACTTCCGATTTAGAAAGTGGGTAGTAGGTCGGTATTGGTAAAGTAGGAAGTGAAAAGTATAAACAAAGAAAGCTTATATTTTATCAAAAAAATACTTCTTATATTAAATAGAAAATAATTCAAATACACACTATATACAGGCGTCCCATCGATCTAGGGTCTAAAGCAGCACGGGTACTGAATCGGCTCGGAACGATCGGATCAGAAAAGAGCAATCGACAGTTTTTGCTATACATGAAATTGAATGTGGCACCGCGCGCTGGTTCGGGTAGGATCGCATCGAAAAATTTCAAACAGTGCGCGGCCTTTCATTTAACTGTATGTGGGTATAGCAAAAACTGCTGATCGTACTACCGGTCCTAGCCGACCGATTCGAGTTGATCCAGTGCGCGTTCTGGCTTAGAATTTTTCGAACTTCTCGTAGAAATTTGATTTTAAAACTTACAGAGTAGTTATGGCCGACAACGATCTATCTTATAATATAATTATGATAATGCAATTAAGCAGGCGAAATTAAAAGCTAACGGGAATTACATTGTAAATTCTGGTAATAGATCACGCGCAATGTGGAATGTTATCAATGGCCACTGTTCTTCGGCGGTTGCTGTCAAAACCGATATCCCCGCCGACCACTTTAATGCCCATTTTGCTACTGTGGCGGAGAGCATTGTTAAATTACTACCAACAGCTAATAATAATCATTTATACTATTTGAGAAAGTTTCAACATACTGCCGGCGATCCCTTCGTTTTAAGCGATGTTACGTTTAATGAAATTAGAGATATTATTCTTAATCTTAATAACTCGCATTCTAGAGATGTGTATGGACTTGAACTAAAAATTAATCAAAACAATTTATCACATTATTGTAATCCCCCTAACTAAATTATTTAACATGCTCATTAAAGTTTCTATTTTCCCCGATGCATGGAAGAGATTTCGTGTTTTACCAATGCACAAGAAGGGCTCGCATGATATTCTGGATAATTTTAGACTAATTGCAACCATTTCTACACTTGGCAAAATTTTTGAGAAAGTTATTAAAGCACGGTTTATTAAATATCTCAATGATAATAATATATTAAGCTTGGCGCAGTACGGGTTCAATCTCGATTCACTATAGACGCAATAAATGATCTAGTCTCCTTCATTGAGGATGGCTTTGAATCGAGAGAATATGTTCAAGCTGTTTTTTGCGACCTTTCGAAGGCCTTTGACTCTGTCTCCTCCACCGTGTTATTAGATAAATTACACTATTATGGATTTTCGCTCCAGGCGGTAAATTTAATTAACTCCTCTCTTTCTGATAGGATGCAATGCGTGGAAGTGAACGACATGTCATCAAATTTCATAAACGTTCACCATGGCGTGCCACAAGGCTCAGTTTTGGGGCCAGTTTTATTTTTAATATATATTAATGATATAAAATTTATTTTATATGCTGATGATACTAATCTGCTAGCCAGTGATATGAATATTAATAGTCTTAGCTATAGAATGGAGGAGGCACAGTTATGCGTTGGTGACTGGTGTGTGGCGAACGGCCTCTGGCTTTGAACGCGGAGAAAACACATTTGCTTACTTTTGCACTTCGTTACACTGGCGAGGTGGATGACGGACCGATGGCCTTTTTGGGAATTTCTTTAGATTAGAAATTATTATTGCAGCCGCATGTGGACAAGATCACCATATTCTACTACCTCGGCGATTTATTTATTGAGGAATATGAAAGATTTAGTTCCCATGAACGTACTTATGTCGGCTTACTTTGCTTATGTACAGTCGCGCATGTGTTATAGTGTTGTTGTTTGGGGACACTCCGTTGCGGCGGACAGAGTTTTCGCCGTGCAGCGTCGCACTGTATATACGACTCCTGGCTGGCCTCAGCTATAGGGAAGACTGCAGGGGGGCTTTCGGATCTCTTAAAATACTTACTTTTTCGTCATTGTATGTTTACTATAATGTCTTGCACGTTAAACTTAATTTAGATCGTTACTCCACCTCTTTTGAGGTTCACAATTACGACACCAGAAGCAACAAACATTTATGCTCAAAATTTAGCAGGCTCTCTAGAACCCAGACAGGTGTTAACTTTTTGGCACCCAATTTTTTTAACAAATTACCTGATAACATAAAAAATTTGGAAATTTCGAAATTCAAAATAACTAAGAAATATTTAGCCAAAAAATCCTATTATAATTATAATCAATTTTTATGTGATTCAGTAGAATTGAGTGATTTTGTCTAGTTTTTATGTATTTTTTTTTGACATGTGCAGTCTTTGGAAAGCATCAATAAATTATTATTATTATTATTATCTTATTGTTACTCTCCGCATGATCCAGCGGAACAAAATTGTAATAGGGGGTTCCCTATATGAGGCTATCCATTTTATATTTCGAATAAAATCCTTGTAAGTACAGTAAAAAAATCTTGTAATACAACAAAGTACAAGTAATTCTCTTTGATTTATTATTAACTTAAATTTTTCTTCGTGTTTCAAAAATCATGTCTCCGAAATATCTATCAACTCGAATACAATTTTCAATTCTGTTCCTGTGATTTCTTCCGAATTCAGTCCTTTAGTTCCGCAATTGTCGCAGGACGACTTGCATAGATCTTTGTCTTCAAACACCCACATAGAAAAATATCGTGTGCCCTTAAGTCGGAGGATCTAGGTAGCCAAGACAAACTTCCAAATCGCGAAGTTATACGGCCGTTAAAAAACTCTCGCAAAATCCTCCTGGACTTTTTGGTTGTGTGAGCTGTTGCTCCATCTTGTTGGAATAACAGAGCATCGTTTAGTAATCTCCGTCTAATCAGTTCTGGGATGAGAAACTTTTGTAACATGTTTATGTAACGTTCGGAATTGACCGTTACAGAATGGTTATTTTCATCCTAAAAAAAATTAGGACCAATGATACCAAACGATCCTACACCACACTAAACAACGACGTATGGACGATGGAGATTCTTTGTAAAAAATACACGAGGATTTACAGCTTCCCAATATTGAACATTTATTTATTAACAAAACACATTAATAAATTGTGTATTGATTCTCGATAGCGATTTAGAAATTCTTAACAAAATGTTAACCTCGCTTCTTTATCTCGATGGCTAAAGTGCTGTGCCATTTGGTATTTGTATGAATGAAATTTAAACCGTTGTGAAGGATACTGTAAAGACTTTTTTCCTTGGGATATTCGTAGAATAAGTGATTAACGATTAGCAGATCTGGTAGTTCGCGTGTAAGCCAGCTGCCAGTCGTTCCATATTTGCAAGCGTACGAACCGTTCGTCCACATCGAGGTTTTTTAAAGCTCTGCACAGAACCATTTTCACGCCATTGACGAACCCATGCCATAACTGTTTTGCGCGTTGGCGCATTATGCCGGTTATTATCGCCAAACTGTTTCTATTGAACCAGTTCCAATGTAAATTTCCACGGAAAACACATGTTGTAGTGAATAATCCATACTACTGAAAAAAGTTATAATTTATTTACAAATTATAAAACATTATTTGTGATACTGACGTGGATGTATGTCTGGCGATTATTCGATTGGTTTGAGACAGACGCCTACTCGATAAAATGTAATCTCGAAGCTTACTGAACTTTATCACAAAAGAAAAAAATAATCACGTACTTCGTTTAGATTTAAAGCGCATATCAAAATGGGTAATCTAATATGGGGAACGCTGTATAAATCTTACATCTAAATAAAGTCGTACAGAAAACATCTAATATTGCAAAACATAATTTAATTAATACTATTATATCTCTTTTAGTAAAGGTCACTGTGGTGGTGTGCAAAATGTGCTACTGTATTCGCTGGTGTCAAAAGTTTTTTAAAAACATTTTTAGATCTTTTTATTTGCTTAGAAGTAAAAAAAAAAAAACTAGTTTGCTTTAGCAAGCAAATTTAAGGCCTATTTCAGATGAGGCGGTTTAATTGATTCAACTAAGTCGCCTGGTTTACTCTCAACTAGTTAATTGTCATTGAAAACCTATTGAAGCCGCCGGAGCGGATGAGTTGACTTCATGTGAAAGGGTTCATATCAGTATGCTCCTTGCAACCTAGTTGAATCAACTAAACCGCCTCGTCTGAAACAGACCTAAGTTACACCATTTTCCGTCATATGATGCATTCTTCGTAATCATTGTTATTATTATTTAAGAAGAAAAAAACATATTTATGTTTAAAATAAGTTTTTTTTTTCTAGAGTTTCTAGTTTTCGTTTATGAAAGTTTAATCTTTTAAATGGTAGGTATGAGACCCGAAGTTGGTAAGATTATAACTAAAATTTCTGATACTCGAACAATACAGCTCTATTTTTAGATGCTATATCTTTATAGTACTTCCTGCACCTATAACAGTGATTCCAGGTAGTAAAGTGACGTTTAATAGATGTCAATATGACGAAATAGACGTAATATCTACGTCCATTAAACGCCATTTTACGTCACTCTGCTAGGGATATAAGGTGGCCATATATTTTTTTTATTTTAATTGGCAAAAAAAAACAAATAAATGTTATATCATTTTAATAGTATTAATAATAATGACCAAAATTACTCAAAGGGAAATCAAAAAATGGGTCAATATAGTCAAATAAAAGAAAAAATAATCGTTTACAGGGCAGCTGAATAACAATAATTTAGCAAGAGATGAATTATTCAGGTTTATCCTTTATCATATGCAACCAATATTACAGATCTAAAATTTGGGCTGCATCTCCAACATTACAAAATCTCGCTAAAGTAGTAATTAAATAAATAAATAAATTATTAATTACCAATGAAATATATATTAATATAAACTCTAAAAAAAATAAGTTTTCTTTGTGATCACCGGTTTGGATCGTGTACCTAAGCTGACCTTACATTATCGATGATTAAGATTATAATTATAGTTAAAAAATTGACGGGATAAGACGGAGAATATTTCTAAGGTTATATTCAGTTTTAGTTATAACTTATAACCATGCTATATTTTTAAAAAGAACATGTCTATTTGTATCGGTCCAAAATTGTTATTTCCGAGTTAAATTTATTTGTAATAGAATTTTATTGAAAAAGTTATTACTTTTTAATTCCTAGAAAATATAATAGATTGTATTTGTAAAAAAGGGTTTCTCGTTTCTCCACCCTAAGACATCGATTATATAGGATTAATGATGTGATGTAATTATTTTTATAACCAAATTTGTCTGAGCTTTGTTCATATAAGATATATAAACAAGGGTCTGAGTACGAAGCGTAACATATATATATGTTGACAAAAAGTAATATGTAAAGTACAATCTGTGGTGTAATCTTTGGTAATAGGGTAATAGAATTTAAAAAAAGGTAATTAATCTATTAAATATATAATAGACAATACACCGAATACACTGATAATAAAATTATGGTCCCATTTATAAATTTAATTATGCATATTGTAAAATGGGTTTAATACCATACCACCTAATATTAGAACAGTTTTAGCTTTAGGTTCGGCCAGGTTCAGACTGTGTCTAATAAAGTATAAAGTAGAATAATAATTTCGAAAAGTAGGAATTTTCAAATATTTAAATTATAGAGGTTTTTCTTTTTTTATAGTGGCTGTCATGGGACAATTGACGAAATATTTGTTGTGAATGAAGTTAGCGACGAATAGGATTGGTATATAGCACCGAAGGTTTTGTAAATATCATTTTATATTATTTAATTTTTAAAAATAATTCTGTTATAATGAGTAGCGCGAGTAAGGTAAGCCACAGTTATAAAAATATCTTCATTGTGTGAAATTTTCTTATTGATTTGAGGTGGGTGAAATATTTACGGCTGCTGGAACAGCTTTTAATAAACTAGGAGATTTAACTATGCAGTTACATCCCAATGGCGAATCTCCGGCAGGGTAGGTATTATAATTAATTTGTCTAAGTCATTGTACCAATCTATCACGTTGTGTAGAAAATGGACAGATGAAGAAATTGAGATGCTGCGTACTGTTGTCAAACAATTTTCAGACGGGTTAAATAAAATTAGTGAACATATTCGTTTACGTACAGTGTAAGTTGGCAAATTCGCAATTTCTTCAAGTAAAGCTAATTAGTAATATTTTCATATAAATATATTAGGTCACAAATTAGGACAGCTCTTAAGAAAAAAGCTTTTGAAGATGTTGGCTTACCAGTTAGACAAATAACTGCTGTCCAACAAAGTACACCAACGACTATCAAACAAGAACAAATTATTAAGCAACCTTCAGAGGTAACACTGAATATGTTAAATGCAGCCGAATCTGAGGTAGATGTTGAAGGACTTCCGGACGAAGTTAAATTAGAATTTGAAGCATCAAATGAAGAAGTTACTCCTTAAAAATTAGAATATAAGATATAAGCATTGTACAGGTTTTAAATTTAAGTACAGAAAAGATTGAAAATGTTTTTCTCTTTATAATTTATATTAAAGATATAAGTGGTTAACAAATTGTTTTATTAAAAATAAAAATTTTTCTTTTCCATGTATTCTCACATAATTCATTTGTTTTATAGAATCCTTTTTGCAATATCATGCATTCAATATCGCTATTAGGGTCTTTTAATTTTAGATCTTTGTAACAGGGAAATTCCTTATGATATAATTTAAGACGTTTCACTGCACTTTTGTAACACTTCCAAGGTTGTGGTTCTATCACAATAGTATTAGACAACATACATATCTCGTGTAAAAATTCTTCTAGTCCGGAATCACCATGATTAAGATGGATCCACATGGAGATTGAAAAACAAAAAATTGCATCAAACCTTGGAACATTTAAAGTATTTAAATAGCTTCCCAATATATCCCTTTCTTTGGATTCCATAAAGTTTACACATTTAAAAGTTACATCTTTATATTTGTTTTGTTCATTCGCTCTTTCTATTAAAACAGGATCAATGTCAATGCCTATAATTTTGCAATCTTTGCAAACATATTTTGTGAAATACTTATATAAACTTAAAGTAAGATCCTAAAATCAAATGAATAATATATTGCAATAAGCTCTACACACATAATTTTACCCCAGTATTACAGCCAATATCTAGTATTACAAAGGAGTTGCATACACTCCAAATATTTAGTGGTAATACTTTTATTCTTTCATCAGCTGGATGAAATTGGTAATAATTAATAAAATTACCATATTGTACAGACCCTGGATTATCACCATTGTAAGCTAAACCTTCCATATGTGGTGATATGCTATGGAATACATATGTTTCTTCCAGACAGGGAAACAAGTTAAGGTGTGTATAATATGATTTAAAGAAAATAGCCAGAATATCTTGATACGGTATATTGGTTATGTGCACAATATCATTTTATGATAATAATGTACAACAAACACAAGAAAAGATATTACATATTACTGTGTGTTTTTCGTTTAAAATTATATTCGCGCTATTCACAATTTCACAAAGAAATCTGTAAAATATTCCAAATGAGTGCGAGTTCAGCGAGATATCTATAAGTTTTCTTGTTCCGGTTCTGTCAAGTTCAGTGTTGCCAGTTGCCAGTTCAATAACAGTCAGTGTTGCCAGCTGAAATTATTTTGAAAAGAAAAATATTTATATGCTTCAAATTATGAAAACTATATAATATATAAAGTTCTGCGGTACTTAACAATCGTTATACTTATCTTGTCATTAGAAGTCGTAAATCTTTATTGGTTGGAAATCGAAATAATTGTGGGTTGTCAGACGCTTACTATGCAGTAACCTAATATTTGTTTCGTTTTCAACCTATTTTTCTATTTGTTTGTTGAAAATACCCTTTCAACATTTGCGCTTGAGTGTAGTAAAGTTAATAGTTGGTCAAATCGGTGTAGAAAATTACTCTAAACTGGCTGGCGCGCTAAATGTGAACGAAAGCAAATAATACCTATTTGCTCGAGAAACTGTTGTAAACATAAAATAAACGTAACATTAGCACATTTAGTTTAATTCTTATAAACAACTTGAAAAACAAAACTGGCGTACTTTTCAGTGTGTTGATTGTGTTGGTTTATGGATGTCAGGAAAAATTATTTTACTTTCACCTTGGTTACACAGATGGCGCAGCAATCACTAGATTCTTGTATTGCAAATAACTTATATGGAACCATGGTACAAATAATACGGTATGCTTAGCGGATATCAAAATTACGTCAGATAGGAGCATAAATGGCGGCACATATATAATTATTATTATATTAAAATCGATTTCGACCGTGAGGGTTTTGTTAATGCGAAAGGTAAGTTTAGAAAATCCGGACGGGGTTACGAAACATATTTTAAGGGGGCGTTTACAAACCTCTTTCGCGCCAACATAATGGGCAGTATAACATGGGTTACTTTGTTCAAGTTATTTTCGCAACATAGGCGGTTTTTCTGGAAAACAAGAGCATTTACACACTCTCCATGAATATGCGGAGTGAAACGATACATTTTCCATTGCATACTTAAAATATATTGTTTAATAACAGAAAGTGAAACATGCATGAATAGGCGATGTAGAAAATTAACAAAAAATTTAAATGTGGAGCTGTAAATGTAAATAAAATTGCATGGCTTCACTCGGGAATTGTTGTAGAAATAAAATAAACATAAGAGTAGCTAATTAAACAATCTAATTATGATAAACAACTTGAAAAACAAAATTGGGATACACAGAAGAGAAGTTTACAGATATCTGCTACAACAGATATTACTTTTAGTTTGGCATTCGTGACATAGATGGCACACCAAAAAGTATGGTTTTAATGTCATTAATTAGAAATACCTCATGCTTTTATACAGTGAGGTCGTAAATGGTCCCCCCCTCCTGATAACTTTTGAATGGTGTGAGATAGAGAAATGAAACAAAAACCAAGTGAAATTAGAGATAATTTGTGATTTTTTGCCTATAGAGATACGCACATGGCTTCTGATGTAAAATAGAGGGCGTAGCTATCTTTAAAATTTTAAATAGGAAGTAATTTCATTTAGAAGCTCATTTGGAAGATATTTCTATTACTTTTATGGCAATGCAGTTTTGCGATTTTCGAAATTTTTACCAACTTATCCAAGATTAATAATTGGAGTACTTACGTTACTTTTTCGATAGCCCTCGTATTCGCTTTTTGGATATAGTGTACAGAAACCTGTAATTACAGTAATCTGTAACATAAATAACCACACACATGACACATACACTGACAGATAAGACACTTTTGCTAAATTTTGCAAAAACGTCATATTGTAAAATATGTCATATTTTACAGCAATCGCTTCCTAAGTCACATAAAACCACAATATTTATACGAGGGCTATAGAACAAGTATCGTAAGTACTCCAATTATTAATCTTGGATAAGTTGGTAAAAATTTCGAAAATCGCAAAACTGCATTGCCATAAAAGTAATAGAAATATCTTCCAAATGAGCTTCTAAATGAAATTACTTCCTATTTAAAATTTTAAAGATAGCTACGCCCTCTATTTTACATCAGAAGCCATGTGCGTATCTCTATAGGCAAAAAATCACAAATTATCTCTAATTTCACTTAGTTTTTGTTTCATTGCTCTATCTCATACCATTCAAAAGTTATCAGGAGGGGGGGACCATTTACGACCTCACTGTATGTTTCCGTAGTGCAATTCTCTGACGGAATGTATTCTATTGTAATAGCTTGTTCATTTCTTCTTATAAACTACGCAAAGGATATTAGATATTAGAGGAATTACAGTGTAATGTATTATTCAATTAAAATAGAAATTGGAGTTTTATTGCAAAAAAAATGCGGGGTTTTATTTTATTTTTTGTAATTTTGCAGTGGAAAGAAACAATATTATGTTAAAAAAGTTGATTTTAAAAATCCTACTATTTCGTCTTGAATCTCAAAGAGTAAAATGTGTATTTCACAGTGTAACAGTAAGGACATAATTGTTGGCACCTCTGATGTTTTGTGGACACGCTTTCGTGACCTACAAATACAAAGTGAACTTAGGGGCATCTTCTAGCGACAGGGCAATAAATAATCTTAAGTATTATATTATATGTATACCATAATAGATATTATTTTATTAATGTGATGTTTGCTTTGACGTTGAAATATTTAAAAGAATCATGACTAGTAGTGGAAGTTATAAGCAAATAGCTTTATAAGTTTTTACAGAGACATAGAAGTTAACTGCATAATGTATTATAAATAAAACAAGAAAAAAGTTTTATTCACTGCTTTAATAATTTAATTTGTTTAATTATACCATTTTACTACTTCTAACAAAATTCTCCGTTCAAATCTTTTTAGGTTTCCAATATCCTAATTGTTATGTAATACTTGTTGGTACAAAAAAATCATGGAAAAACATTCATTGTTAAAATATATTGGCCTTGTCACATTTGTTTTTTAATAATCTATTAAAGCGTTTAAATTGCAAGTCTTCGGAATGTATTTTCAGAGTATTCAAGCAGTTTTCCATAAATTTGTCTATATAAATATCCTTGTTTTACATTTCTCTGTCCACTGTAGAGCACTATAATACAAAATGGAAAATGAATATTTTCATATAGAAAACATATGTAGAGAATTTACCACATTTTATTTATCAGAAAGAAAACAAAACTACATCTTGTTTTTTTAGAATTATTGAGGCATGTTTCCACAGCACAATGTATTGCAGTCTTTGATCACTTTTTATTCATTGTAAGAAGTTATTTTTGCACACTTTAGAGCAAATAAAAGCAAAACTGTATGCTACGATGAAACAATCTATCTTTCGCAATAACTATACACACCACACAGAAATACACACGAACTAGTTATCTAATAAACAGTATACAAAATTAAAAAGATAAAATAATCTGATAAAACAAATTTCGTTTATTTATAAACATAAACAATAACATTACGCCATCTTGAAAAGATTTGTGCACAAATATTCGATACCACGAAGTCGGTCAATTGTAACTAGTATAATAATAATAAAATCACTAGTATCCCGGTATTTCAATTCAAATGCATAAGAGAAAGTGAATACGCACGCCGCGATGTATTAGGCTAGCGCCCCAAACGTATAATCATAAATCATAATTGACGGAATTTCCCAAGAATATGTTTACCAGATATTTACGGTCGAAACACGCACCATCTCTTTTCAGAACTACCCATCACTTTCTAAATTGTTACTTTAAACTTTTTCCCAACAATAGTAAGCGAATGGTACTAGTAGCGCCATCTCATGTTCAATATATTCGACAGAGAGTTGCATTAGAGTGATTTAGTTTCGTGTTACGAAATAGAGGGATGTGTTACACCCCCTTTTAAACGTGAAGGTGTTTCACGATCAATGGTGTAGAAAAACCACGAAAACATTTTATAAACACACACGAAATAAACACGAGCCCTACTAGATGGCGACAAGATAGATAAAGTAAATTTTTCAAAGCAAAGCTGCATTTGAATTACATTAATTGGTAGTTGTGAATAATTTGGATTTTAACATTTTGCTCTTTACCATACATGTATCTTATTGTTTTCGATACGCTCCTTAATTACGTCATCTGACCGAACTTGACGAATTTGAGATTCAAAACGAGCATACCGTATTATATATACCGTGTATGGAAACATCTTACATATCATATATGGAGGGGTTAGAATAAGAAGGGTACAAGTGCATTTTTTTGTAATCAGTGCTTGTTTTTTACAAAATTAAAAATCTTACGCTAAAAACAATTTTAGAACTAGAATTCTCTTATTTTTTAATTAGAAGAATCCAAGATGTAAGCCTTATTTACAACAATTTAGAGGTACTGTGACAAATAATTTACATATCAAGTCCTCGTGAATATGAATTCTACTAAAACTAATGGCAAAAACAGAAATTGTTTTAATTAATGATACATTCACGAATTGAATTAAAACAATGTTCTAAAGTTGTAGTGTTTAGTGTAATATTTTTATTTTTGTAAAAAACAAGTATTCATTACAAAAAAAAAAATTAAACAATAGCTTGTAGAATAACATAGGTAAATAATAGGTGGTTCCTTTAATCTTAAAAAGTTATAGTCACAAAATAACTTTTAATTCTAAATATTTTAGAAAAAAAATTACAAAATATCTGTTAATATCTTAATAAAACAACTTCTCCTTAATTCTTTAGCACCCAATATTGCATAAGCTGTTGTAATTAACAATATATTCCTTGTTTTAACTTTAATTAAGTTAAAACTTGAAAATACTCTCTACAACAGAAGAGGAATGCGGCAGTGCCATTTTTTTTTCTGCAATTAACATAAAGTTCTGAAACATCGAAGTGCTTCTGCATTGTACTTCAATTTCTGCTTTTATCATTATTTAGTAGAATTCGTATTCACGACGACCTATAAGTAAATTATTTGTCACAGTACCTAAATTGTTGTAAAGGCTTACGTCTTGGATTGTTTTTTATGCTATTTTAGATCACCTTGTGTGTATCTGTATCACAACCTACAGAGGTTGGTATTAGGTAGGTCGGAGTCATCAAAGGTGACGATCCAATATTTAAATCCCTCGACATATCATATATAAATGCAGTATTTTAATGTTTTTAAAAAAATAAATAAAATATTTTTTTTATTCCAAGAGCTGAAATTCTGTAGTCTCCTTGACTTAAACTTGTTACTGATAGTGGTCGCTTTTTTGAGTTATTTTCCTGTAACGAACAACGTATTGGTTACAAGTATTCCAATGAATTGGTTTTCCTTTCCTAATTGTTAATTTTATATTATCGAAAGCTTAAGATTCATTAAATTATATTTGCTAGTTTAAATGAAAGTAAATATATTACTTCTTGTTTTGCAGTACAATTGCGCTGTTGATTTTCTATAAGCAGGCGTATCCTGCTTATATAGATATTTTCTCACAAAAATATTTGCAAATGGTGGCCATTACAATTTAACATTTATTGTAGTTGTATTCCAAATATCTTTGCTACGACTTACATATAATGTATTTATTTAAAATTTATATTTTGAACTGTTACTGTAATACAACAATTAAAAAAAAAATACTTTTCGCCTTCCACATATACTTTTATATTCTCTTCAATTCTGTCTTCCTATATACATAATTAAATATTACCTCACAAATTGTTTAACTTTCCAATAGGTTTTTTAATTGATCATCCATTAATCATATTCATCATTCTGACTCACTATGACTAATTACATAAATATACCATATATGTTTAAATATGCTGTAGGTACTAGACACCAGAGACCTGCACGAGTGAGTACGGCATCGTGCGAGTATAGGTACGTTTACGCATTTGACGAGTATAACGATGCGTCTAGTAATACGCATAATCGTGTATATGAGGTATGAGTAGCAATCGGCATCGTGGCATCGTATGATTACTACTCGCAGCATCGTCAGGAGCACTCAAGGTCCGTATACATATAGTTACCTCGTAAGGTGAGGCCCGGTTAAAGGAGAGGGTGGATATACGTTGACGCTGTGATGACGCGCTTCGCGATCATTCCCGTGTTTGTTTACATTAAAAGGCTGGAATGGGGGTATTCTGTTATAATAAAAAGAACTTGAAAGTATATTGCAAGACGCGTTCCTGTTGATAAAACATGAGTGGCGACCACCAAGATACACACAAAAAGAAATTTGCATGTAATTCAGTGCATTATTTTATTTTATTATTTTTACGTATTTTTGTAACGATGGTATGAAAGTATCCTTCCGCACCGCAGACGCTAGCGTATATGCGAACGCTATGCGAAGTGAACTATGTTCCGGGGCACTCTTTCCGATGTACCTATTTGGAGCATGAATCGGACGGCTCCGTTTATCTTCGCCATATGCGCTTATACGGTCGCTACGGGGCACGTAATGCCGTGTCCCCCAGTTAACGTCTTGCATTCGTTGCGACTTCATCGTTTTCAACGCGTACCGCGCATGTGAGATTTCAAAGGCTTGAAGTGACGTTTATTATTAATGATGGAAGTTAATTGAGTGCAAAATCTTGAAAAAAAAAACCCGCTATCATTTAAGGAAAAACTTTTAATTAAAGAGAAAGGAAGGCCTATTCCTGATCTTCAAATAAACTACACTTCCACAAGTAAAACTCGAATTTACAATAGAGTATTTAATAAAAGTATGAGTGGATGTGCGGATGTTCACTAATAAATAAACTATTTTGTTTTATCTGCTTAATTTTTAAGAAAGAGGTCAGTAATAAACAAGGGTTAAATGATTTAAAGCATATCGCAAAGAGGGCAAAGAAACACGAAAATTCCGTTTCTTACATGAATGCATGCGTGGATTTCAATGTTCTAGGCAAAGTGGACATACGTGAATAGTCAGACAATGCTTATTTGCGACATAAAATTAGGTACAACGAAGGTGTAGAAAAAAATCGTCGTATTTTGCGTCGGTTAATTATGTGTATAAAAAAATGTGAAATCTTATCCTATGTTGGATATAGTAAAATTGAAAAGTGAGCTTTCAGTAATTTATGAGCGCGAGGTCATGTGTGACGTAGATGTAGGTGGTGTTTTGCCGCTTTTAGTGCTCATAACACACAACAACTTAAAAAAAAGTTTTGACGGAAACATATAAACTGTTGGATATTATTTGTACAACCCCCATGTCGACAGCAGAATGTGAACGATGTTTTTCCACCCTCAAACGCATTAAAACATTTCTGAGAAGCACAATGTCAGAAGATCGACTGAACGCATTTTTACAACAAAGTCACTGACGTCTTTTCCAGCATGAAAAATATGAGAATGAATTTTATGTACAAAAAATAGGCAAGTTCTTATATTGTGCCCACTCTCTTTCATAACTCACGAGCCGCCACTGTAAAACATTAATTGAAAAATTTTCTAAATTAAGATTTAAAAAAAAATAAATATTTAAACTTAAAACAAAAAAATCACTCGAAAGAGAGAAGTTAAATCTGAAGGACGCAAATTTGCTAAGAACAAGAAAAAACATTAATTTTAGTTTTCTTAGTTTTTAAATTAATGTTATTTTGTTAGTTAATTTACTTATGCTTATGATTATATAATAATAAGAACTGCTTTTTTATTAGGAAGAAAAATATTTAGTTTGATAATATATAATGGTTATCTTTTTACCATTTTACTTTATTTTTTCTTAGTTTCTAATTTAATGGCATGCTCTATGTGCGTAGTTCTAAGTTTTGTGTTATATTTATATAATATTTTTACTTGATTTACTTATGTTTACTATTACATAATAGTAGAAACTCGTTTTTTATTATAAAAAATAAATATTTAGTTTGGGAGTACAAATCATCATTTATTTTTACATATATGCACCACTTTATTTATTAAAAACAGCATACATGATGACGCGTTCGCGCTCTTTCTCTTGATTAGCTGAAAAGTTATGGGGTAACCTTGTATATACGGACCTTGAGGAGCACTTGCTCTTTTCTTTTTTTTTCTCAAGTTTTGCGATTAGGGCAGTTTACAGTGTCATTGTTATTCGTTTACTGGTAGAAAGCAATGAAACTAACGTTTGTTTAGATAGATCTAGTATGATTTAATCTCGACAGAAACCATATCATATAAAAAAACAGGAACACGAAATTTGGAAAACTTTTATTAGAAACTATAAACATACAATACATTAGGAAAATCAAGCCACTATAATAAGTGATAATCAACAAATAGCACCATATATGCACAATTATTGTACCCTATTCTTACGAGTAAGAATCGTACGATTCTTGCGATGCGACGATGCCGATTCCTACGATGCCGGTCTTAATGATTACCTACTCGCATCGTCGGGAAAGGTAATCGCCGATTATTAATCGACTACATTTTTACTTACTCGTGCAAGTCTCTGCTAGACACTTCAATCGAAGACAACTTGTCAAAACAAGAATAATTATTCTTAAAGTTACGGCTTGCTATATTCATTTTTGTAACTATAATACAGTATAAATTCACATGACAAGCTACCATGTACGCTCAACTTCATCGACTTATTATTTGCTGATGACGGTATTCTGGTGCCATGTATTTATACTCCTTATTCGTCTGATACGACACGATTTGCACCAATTCGTCCCCGACCTCATTGTGGAAAACCTTGCTAATGATGCTGTTCAATTCGCTCAGATGTATAAGTACTTGTACTTAAGTTAATAAAATGTTTTAGCATCTAATGCGTGGTTTATATAAATGTGATTTTTGTGGAAGGTAATAGGTAACAAGGAAATAAGGCATCGAAGTTGATCTTTCCGATTTTAATAAATTGGTAGGAATGTAAAACACCGAAAAATATTTGACACGTGTTTTTTTAGGGTCTCGTTTTTAGTCCTAGAGGTGTAATGGGGGATCAAAGTTGCCCACAAAAACATATTCTTTTGCAATATGTATTTCAGAAACGAGAACAGATATCGGGATCTGGTAAAGACTAAATCGTTTCTTGTTAGCAGCCGTACATTTTAGGTTGAAAAAAGAACAGCGGCGTACCTGCGGGCTGGTTAGGGGGTTAAAGATATCATTTTTTCTCACCCCTGCTCTTGTACATTATAAATTCAATTTTTATTTTTAATCTTTAAAAGACTACTTGAAAAAATAAAGGTTACGCGTTTTTTGATTTTTTTCTAAATAATATTTATTTTAAAAAGTTATCGCCATTTCGATGTACACTTACAGAAAACTATTTCCCTTCATATTTTTGGAATCAAATTTAATATCGCTTTGTATTTCAATTCAAAATTGTTTGTTATATTGAAACATAAAAAAGTTAAGTGATACTTACAAATATCTATGTCAAAAAAAGTTTGAGCATAGTTGGTCATCTCGTAAATATAAATTTCTTTCTCACGTCTTGGCAAATCCATGTGTTTATGTCTGCCAATGTATGTAACTGATTATAAGATGTATTATCATAAAGTATTTGGTTCCATTTGTTACAGTTAATTATCGAACACATATTGTTAAAGATAATTACGACGTATCCAGAATGTGTTAAATACATTGAACGTCTTGACATAAGTATAGCCTTATATCATGAAATACATATCTAAACTTTCTAAATTTCCTTTTTTAGTTCGTTGCTTTCTTATACAATCAGTATCAAACTGTCGTCATTATGCTACCAGTCCTATAAAGTTTTTCAGTATCTATTGCAAGTCATAATTCCTCATTGTAGAGACTTGTTAATCTTGTTTATCACACATATGAAAGTTATTTATGGGATAAGAGATATAAATGTTAAATGGTACAGATGGAGTATCATCTCCCATATTTTCAACCTTTTCTAAATTAAATTTCTTTCTCATAATGATATCGCCAAGAGTAAAATGAAGGCCAAAGTCGGTTGATGGGTTTTGATAATCCATATTTAAAACTAGAGTTTCGTCTTGTACGGTACAGTTAGAGCAGTTACACTAAACCAGTGGCGGCCCGTGCCAATATTGAGTAGTGGGCCCAATCCCTGCCAACCATCCCTCCCCTCTTCTCCCGTTTTTTTTTTTGTATTAATTTTACAAAGTTTTGAATCAGTTTAGTTCGGCTGGCAGTAATTTGTTACCTCGTTTATAGCTAACTAAAAGAATACCCAAACAAAAAATTTAATGTAGATAAATTTAAATGACATTTTAATATGAAAAATACATTAAGTTCTTATCGGAAATACTTATCTACTTAAATATAAATACTAACGTATTTCCTTCGAATTTGCATATATTTAGTCTTTAAACTGCACGTACATACATGAGTCACTTGTTTACATACATAGCGAGAATACTTAAAAATTAGCTAAGAGTAAAACTGACAACGCTATAATTAAATAATATTAATTTATTCAACCACTACAATACATATGCACAGTTTGCAAGTTCATTTTTTGGTAATGGCTGCGTTCCCTGGGGAGTGAAGGAGTAGAAAAATAACAATGTTTTCGTTCAAGTTCATCGCCCGTAGCAAAGGAAAACAAAGAACAATGTTAATGTTTCTCTGAATCTCCATAATTAGGTAGTTTGAATTGGATAATAACAATAAAAATGATAGCACTTTCTAATTGTTTATTCATTTACTATGAGAAAAATTAATTTTAGCTACCACTGTACCTGCTCGATTTGTAACGGCCTCCGGGCATTGGGAAATATTTACTTCACAATGTCCAGTCAGCAAAAGCAAATTTAAATTTATTATTAAAGTTCTAATGCCTTTGTAATGTTATAACCTATTGACTGTATGGGACCATGAAAAGAGCCTGATGAAGATAAATCGTTGGAACTAGTAGTTAAGATTAATTGGTCTCATAGTAAATGAATTACCAAATTATTATCCAAAAATGGTAATGTAAACCTGTAGAGAAGAGGCGTACGGAGTACATCTTACATTTTATGTAAAGAAATAATAATTACACTTATTGATAGTAAAAGATGACATGTACACGTGAAGACAATGTATTTTTTCTTAACACATAAACCGCTAAATTTGAATTATAGGACAACAGCTAATTTTGAGCCTTATTTTTCACGATGAACTTGAAACTGAAAAACAGAAGCGCTTATATTTTTGTCTTTTTAAACAAAAATCTGCAAAAACTAACATTTTAGTAGAAATATTTCTTAAAATATGCTTGCGTTGCGTTTTCGCTTAATTAATAATAATCCTCCCTTATATGAAATGCAATAAAAACCTTATTATTGCATTTCATATAAGGAAGGATTATTATTTTTAAGAATAACGGATTATTACTGTTAAATATGGAATTCTATTAAAAGGCATTGAGGTTACTGGAATTCGTTTAGGTAATGATATCGAGTTATTTTTATTTAAAGTAGTGCTTTTGTAAAAAAAGTGACGCTTAAGTAAATAGCTTGAGTTCACAATAAGTATGATTAAAATAATTACAGACAATTTAAGATCCGACACAGAGCAGTAGGTAGCATATACAGGTACTACGTAACATAAATACATATAGGCATTGTATGTACATATTACGACATTCTTATCGTATAGGTAATACAATATTTAATTGTTCGTAAACTAATTAATATGTTGTACTTATCTATGTATGGTACAGCAAGAGAAAAACATTTCCGTGTAGCTTGGTAATTGTAAATATCGAGCTCTTTTCGATTGGCGGCAATAGATACCGCCGAATGTTAGTTCTTTACTGCCAAGCAACCTTTTTCTCATGCTGTACGCATATGTATACGCACATGACATTTATTTATACTTTTGAAAGAGATTGTTTCGTTTGAATGACAAACCTACTAAGGTATCGTTATCAATATTTCATTGTAGATGTGAAATGTGTATACCTTCCAACTATTTCAAATTTGGAACTGCTACTTTGTTTTAACGCATTTATTGGTTACTATTTCACGCTCACAAGTTCGTGTAACTTCCATCAACAATTAATAACAATATTTTTTAGTTTAATAAGTCTCTACAAAAACGGTACTGCATAGCAGATCAGGTTGCTTCTGCAAATAATGCGCAGTTGTTGTTTACGGTGAGACAGAAAGTTTAACTAAAAAAATAATAACAATATAACAGGGAATATTAATATATTGGAACGAAGGGGATCATATTTAATTATAAATCGATTTTCCCCTCTCAGACGCGCCCACATATAAACGCACAAGTATACATCAAAAGCTTATAAAAAGCCCACGAAAAGTTCCATTGCACAATTTCTATCAACATTTATGTATGTAGTTGCGTATCAGTATTTTTTCAGAATTTATCGAATAGGATTTTTCTACCCCTAGTTATCATAATAATAGTCTACGGTTTCTTGAAAACAGTTAACCTCAATTTCTTAACGTACGTAATAGGAGTTTTTTTCAAACAATAAAGAAGGAATTAGGGAGCCCATAAGTTCTATTAGACATCGACTACGTCGTCCATTGAAATGTCAATTCACTGTCGTCTCGTGCATTTTCTGTTAAGTTCTGTGAACATTATGTACATGCAATCAATTAAGTGTATACTGCCTAATAAAGCAGTGATGACCTGGTAATAACCCATTTAGTATTTAAAACCTACTAAGCGGGTTTAATTATTTGACGTTTCAATGGCACAGGAGAATATAATTAATTTCGAGTTATGGACTGTTGACTTAATGAACAGTTTTTTAAATCATAATGAATATGCAGAATTTTTACATTATATAAATCGATCAAGGAAAAATGTGAATTTTAAGTAGTAATGGGCAAATCGCATTCAACTATACAGGCTGTCCCACCGAACATTAGATTTTTTTTGAACGTCTAGTAGAAATTTGATTTTGAAACTTGCAGTGTAGATATGGCCTACTGTGATCTATTTAAGGAAAATATTTTCAACTTTATAGAACTTTCGGTATACAGGGTGTTGATATCAACTTTCTTATTTTAAATGAAATGGTATACTTTTTATCGGTTTTGTCATGAATTTGGCAAGTTATTTGCGACTAGTTTATGTGAAGGTTCCCTATCCCTCAAATAAAATTAAATAGCTGATGAGGCATCAGATATTTAGTGGTTTTACTAAAGTCGATGTAAATACAAGGACGTAGCTCTAAGGTGTTATAGCAACAATCACTGAATCACATACAGGGTGTTCAAAAACGCGCCTCCAAATTTACCTTTAAGTTAACAAAACTTTTTTCTTTCAAATGGAACATGGTATTTTTTGCTACAGCATTGAATGCAGCGCAAATTCTACATCGATTGATATTAGGGTTTGGTATACTTATTCTTAATAGTTTTTGAAGTATTAGCATTTCTTGCAAAAAATTGCTAAAATATGCCTAAATTCTAAGTTTCAACCAACTAAAATGAGTTTTTCCTACAAAACACTCTGTACACTATTTGCCTAACCTATCTAAATACTTATGTTTCAGATATCTAACGTTCACTAGTTTCTTACTAATAGTAATGTCTTTTAGTCATAGAGAACGTACATTAATTATTGGATATTAGTAGGCCATGAGATGTGCTAACAAACAAGTGATATCCATTGCTGGTAATTTACCAATTTGCACAGTGATAAACCTATGCAGTATCAACAAGTCATATCTTTTGTAGAAAGTTCTAATGCTGTCAATTCCTTCACACATTTTCTTCTAACAAGTAAAATATTGTAAATCGAAAGAAATACGAAGAACATTGAAAGTCACATATACAAATAACATTTTAAACTTATTCTACATTCATAAAGAATGTAACAATGATTGGATATCTACACTTATTTGCAATGAATAAAAACCCCAAAAAAATAAAATACAAAGGGAAATTAAAACGGATATCCTAAATATACCCATAATATTTCAAATATTGTTCACTTACTAGACCAGGTATTTTCTTTGTAGGGGAGCCGTCTGACATGGAGTCTCCGAAAACCAACGCAGTCTCTTGGCTTTTTGTATTAAACTAGATATTAACCGATACAGACAGATAACATAAATCAGGAACAAACTATTAAAAGTCTTCGAAAGTGTCCAATATAAATGTATATGACTTATTAATATTTTATAATTACACTTACATAAAATTTGCTAATAATTGGGGAACTTCCAATGATAAATATCTCAGGTATGGAAACTAAGCAATGCAAGAAAAGATAACGCATCATGCTAAAAAATAATATACAGAGTGTTTTTAGGAAAAAAATATTTCATTTACTCGAAACTTGGAAATTAGTCATATTTTAGGCAATAAATGCTAATATCTCAAAAACTATCAAAAATAGGTATACCAAACCCTAATGCCAATCGATGTAGAATTTTACGGTGCATTCAAAGCTGTAGTAAAAAATGCCATTTTCCATTTGAAATAAAAAAGTTTTGTTGGTTTAAAGGTATCCACATTGGAGATGCGTTTTCGAACACCCTGTATGTAATTCGGTCATTATTGCTATATCACTTTCTACCTACGTCTTTGTACTTACATCGACATTAGTAGAAACACTAAATATCTGATATCTCATCAGTTATTTAATTTCACTTGAAACAGTGCAAGCGTCAAAAAATCAACAAGATTGCAAATATCTCAAAAACGGTTCAGGGATAGGGAACCCTTGCATAAACTAATCGCAAATGACTCGCCAAATTCATTAGACCGATAAAAATTATACCATTCCATTTAAAATAAGAAAGTTGATATCAACACCCTGTATACCGAAAGCGTTATAAAGTTGAAAATATTTTCCTTAAATAGATGACAGTGGGCCATGACTACACTGCAAGTTTCAAAATCAAATTTCTAGTAGAAGTTCAAAAAAATCTAATGCCCCAGTTCGGTGGGACAGCCTGTATTTTGAAACTTAAGTGACCATTGAAATGCGTTTTGTAACGAACATTTTTAAATTCTAAAACATTTATAGTTATAATAGTTTTGATGTGAACGTTCGAAAATATGTATTAATCTCTATAAAACAAGAACAACCTACAAATGTGTTTGTTTAATTATATTTCTTGTGTTAAATAAACGTTAAAATTTGTAATATTCACGCTATTTTTAAAGTAATGTTCGATTTAGTCGGCTGCATTAGCCTTGCAGGGTGTCGATTAGTGCAGGGCGCCGCGAGTTCGAATCTCGCTTTGATCAGTTACGGTGACCGTTTTTTTTTTTTTTGAGGCGGTGATGATGATTAGGAGAAAGATTTAACTCTGTGGGGGTGCTTGACAAGCAATAAATTGGTTAGGCTTTATCGACCTCTTTTTTTTTAAAATGCAATGTAATAAACAAAGCAATTAAAACCATCTATCAACGAATTGCCTGCTTTCAATAATTTATTAGTTTAATTGTAATTGTGAAATGAGAATACTTTATAATATAGTGCTGCTGAAATCGCCGTATATCAAACCGGTTAACCGATTTTTCCCCTAATCGGTTTCCAGTAAAAATCGGTTTTTAAAATCGGTTTTCGAAACCGGTTTTTAAAATTTATTTTGAAATAATTATCATAAAACCATAACTGCTATAGTGTGATTCAATTGGATTAAGTAGGCATATGTAAGATGGGTTAGCTAGTTCAGTAAATTGCCCAGCATATGCAGATATATCATAAACTTGTCACGAATTTATTGTTATGCCTACTTGCATGTGCATCATGTGTGGAAACATATAAATATGTTTGGTAAGGATTGTATCAAATATTTTTAAATCTTTGTTATTTTTTAATAGAACTATTATATCGCGTACTAATTAAGTTGTATTTGGTTAGTAACGTATGAAGCGCCATCCATGTGTAGGAATATAATATATACATAATTCAATTAAAGGCCATTTTCAAAACATATTAAATTTAACATTGAAGACGAGTGTTAAATTGCCTTTTTGCAACAGCCAAGGCTGCATTCTAAGGTAATAAATGCGAGTTAAGGTCATGCTAAAGTATGTACACTGTCCGACAGATCAAATATCGTCTATTGCGTATATAGTGATTACCAAAACTATTCACCATCTAGATACAAGGTCGAAATGTCGTTCGGTATTTTAAATTGAAATTGCGATATCTGCTGGACAACTTAAAGGCTATTGGGTAATTGGATAATATTTAAGTAAATATAGATGGTAAATTAATTACCTATTAATTACACCAGAATAAATCATGAAACCAAAAATATGCTTAGCCATTCAACACTAATTTTTATATAAATAAATATATAATATATAAAATACAGTACAATTGTCTACAATTTACTTCATTATCATTTTAAAGAAACTTCCAAAAGTAAATTTCAATGTAACCTCAATTTTGCGCTAGCCAGTGATATATGTGCAGTTATTATTACATTATAATATACAATATAATATTTTATTATGTATATAATTTCGAGGCATAATTAAATTACAAGATAGTTGATGTAATTTTACCTAAGATAGCGTGTAAATTTACTAGGACTTCTTATAATGCATATTTTATTTTCGAAATTGTTGTCAAAAATAAATAAAATTCATTTATACATTACCTTTCGATTTCTTTATAATATAAATTTAGCATAGACTTAAATATGGTTGCCGTCATTCCCTAGAATTTGTTATTTCTCTTGTTAAAATGATTTCAAACATTAAACCGTTACGTATTTTTTGGAACATTTGAGGGATTACATATTATATCTTTTATATTATTGCAGTAATTTAAAAATCACAGTTTTTTTCAACAATAAATAATGTCAATTCTTCCATTTGATTTGTATAATTCGCAAATGTATCATAAATGCTCGTAGATCCAAATAGTACATGTTACGGCTAAAGCGCATATTGACTAGTTTATAAACTTCCATTCCCGTGCGTTTGTTGAGGTTATGTTTATCTATATACATGCTCTTACAAGTGCTTATTATTGTATATGTTTGAGCTCGTATATATCAAAATAGCTGGAATAAAAATAAAGTTGTTTGTGTGTTCTAATAAGAAAAGATATGTCAAACGATTTGATGGAGGTGAATTCTACCTCCACAGACATAATTCAAGATAAACATGAAGCTACTTTTAATAATAAAAAAAAACAGTCAATTATACACCAACGAAGCTAGCAATTCTAAACTATTCAGTATTGAAGAATACAATAATCTTACAATAAAACTGAGAAAAACCAAGGAAAAGAGACCAAATAGCGCTGGTAAATCAGACTATTACATTAGTAGACAATACGATTTACAGAGAGTTCATATATTATTAATGGTGGCAAATGCATGTCAATGAGATACGTCAATGACGTGCAATAGCAATTGCCACAATTCAACAAGTTCTTTAAATAAGTATTTATTTATTACTTATTTCTAACTAATAGCAAATCGCTTAGAACGGAGGTTTACACTAATTGTAAGTAAAATATTTGCCTATATTGTACATATGTATTAGTGATTAGATGATGCTAATAAAACTGTTTTAAACTGAAACTGTTTTATTTTGCTAGATAATTTAGTAAAAACATATTTAGTGTATAAATTCGCTAATCTTTCTGATTAGTTTATAAACCATCCAATGTACATATTTGTTAATATGTATACAAATTATCCTGATTTTCATGTTATGGGGCTGGTTTATAGAGTAGCTAACATTTCTGGCTAGCTCAATTCATAGTAAATAAATTAGCGAATATTATAACATAGTTTATAAACTAATCAACTACTATCGCTATTTTGTAAACCAACTGAATAGTATACAACTAGTCGAGTTTACGCTTTAGGCGTAACACATATAGTAATTGCTATTGCATAGATGTCGACATTAGCTTTGTTGAGCAGTATACATTGCATACAAATGTAAAATGTTTGTATTTTTTATTATTATACCATGATAGCATTTGAATGAAAATCTACGTGACTGAGAGCTTGTCCAACGTTGCGTACAAATACCAATTGCTGTTTTGGTTATTTTTATAAATAGACAATTATTATAAATAATTGATGATGCTCAATTCAATCAATGGTGAATAAAATACTGATCAGGATGATCAGATTTTATTCGGTTATATTCATTAAAATTCTAGTTTGACTTTGCCATTGGAATTATTTTGATATATAGGGGTAGGTACCAACCTATTAACCTGTTCAGTTATTAGTTTTCCCTTTTTAGTATTCAATAATGACGTAATGCATAGAATGTAACCTTATTCTCAAATTAATGTAGGTAAATATAATATTGTTACACTTTAGCGACTTTTAGCATTTATTTGGATTTCACAATAAATACTTACATTACTAGTATCACGTATCTAAATATATAATGTGCATATACGTATACATTTGAACTCGTTAAATATAAATATTCCCATATATTATTTATCATATTCTTACATATATCTCCGGGATTACATACGTAAATGTTTTTATTTATACTTATAGAGATTCGCTAAGGGTGGCACCTGGCCATGTGGTAATATGGTAAATTTGTCTTTTTTTGTTTTTTGTTTAGGGAAAAAATTAGGGAATCTGTAAGCTTTTGGAGTTCTGTAAGATAACGCAATTTTTTGCTCTATTTAACACAATTCGGCTGCGTTGAATCCGGTGCCATCGCGGCTTTGTAAAGTTGGCTCCTGTTTTCGAAACGTTCAGCTATAAAGATTGTACACAAAGAAACCCGAAAAAAAGTTTTTGTCTATTTTTTAACCATTTATTCAACAAACGCCTATTGAGTTCGACAAAATTTCTTCGTCGGAATACTTAGTCGGCCTGATATTCAACGTTTAATGGAAGGCACACCATTCGAAAATGCCCTCATTGACTCAGAACCCGTGGCATGTGATTTTGTTAAAACGCTCATTTAGAATGTTATCGGGATTCATCGATCCGCTAACTGAGGCTTTTACATTCAAGACGGGTTCATTGCTTTTCACCGTAGCAATGTTAAAATGTCATTAAAAATTCATTCTTACATGTACGTGTGGAAAACTTCGCTGCACAATTACCAGCCGAATCAGATGAGCATGATGAGCGTTTCCACCAAATGACGAATAATGGTATAGTGGGAAAATCGGATACTCTGTTACGCTTATTTGTTGGAATTTGCAAGGAGGATCAGAAATAGAACATGTCTGGGGAAAAAAATTCTATGTGGAAAATACACAATTTTTGGGAAAAATAAAGTTTTTCTATATAGGATGATTTACGAAACCCCTCCATTACATTTGCAAATTCAAGAATTTGCAATGATATCTCGATTTTGAAATTCCGAGTTCAGCGTAGATTTCTTTTTTTTTACAATAACCAAAATAACTGAAAGGATAACCGATAGGTATAAGTAGATGTTTTATAAAATTGGCTTTAAAATGCCTAGTAGAACCTAAAAATACCAAAAAATATAGCTTTCTATGTATAATATCAAAATGAGCCATGACTTTCGATGTAACTACTTTGTTTTGGATATTTATATTTGGATTTTTATATTTATTTTAGCTTGATACAACAGTGATACTAAAACCAATATAATTATATGCAGGTGTCAACTATAATCATTAACATTTGCGTAACTTTAGTCCACGGTAACTTGCATTTTTAAATGGTACCTTATAGCTTTGCTTATGTTAAATCAACCCTTACACAAAACCATTTTAATTTATACTAAACATTTATGATACCTTATGCAACATTTTGTAGATAATTAATGATGTTAAATAAATCTAACGAATTTTCTATTAATTTTCATGTTGACTTAAAATTAAACTTTATAAATTGAATAAAGCCTTGAATTAGAAAATATGTGTTAGCATCAGATAATAGAATATAAAACTAATGGCATATTTTTCTTGAGAAAAATAATTTATAATAATAATAATAATAAATTTAATAATAATTAGCAGAAATAATAATCTTTATTTTTAATAGGGCAGGCCATGACAATTATTTCACCAGCATAATAGTTAAACGACAAATCTGTCAACAAATAATTGTTTTATGAATACTTTGTTCTTCTTACATGTCAGTGATTGTTTATTTATTTTATTATATAATTTACTTAATTACTCACAAAATATGTGTTTTATTCATAAACTATTAAACTAAGACTTAATGTTTGTCTTTTATTTATAATAAAAATTAAATGAACATTAAACGACAACAAAATACATCCGTAATTTAAATTATTTACACGTAGTAATCAGTTTTAATTATCAAAATTTATAGCAGATGTTCAAAAATATATTCTCTTTCTGTTAAGTATATTTCTACCCTTTTTTGCCCTTTTTTGCAAATTTTGGGGTAGTTTTTCCACAATTCTACGAAATGGATAAAAATGCCTCCCTTATTCTATTCTTCCTTTTTTCCTATGTGCATGGCTCTTTCTTAAACATAAGTTTCTTTAGGTAGCCCAAAAAAAAAAAATCACGGAACGTATTACATAAAACAAATTGTTTTTTTGGTAGTTTTGACTTTTAATTATTATTAATTATTAATTAAATATAATGGTTGTTTGATAGGTTATGGTAATAAACAATTACTATAGGCTACCAAACATTGGTAATATAGTTTTTGTTAATCATAGACGAATCACATAAAATTTCTTTCTATTAAAAAAAAAAAGTATTATAGTTATATGGCGTTTATATAGTAAGCTGACTTGAAAATTAATGAAAAATGAAAAATTGGATTTATTGAAAAATAATTATATACAATATTCTGCACGAGGCGTCATAAATGTTTAGTATGAATTGAAAGGGCTTTGCGTAAGGGTTAATTGAGCATAAACAAACATATAGGCCGCTATTTAAAAAAATTACCTTACAAAGTTACCTTTGTTAAGCAAATGTTCAGACTATAATTGACATCTATATATAGGTATATCGATTTTAAATTCACTGTTGTATTAAGCCTAAGTATGTATCTAAGATATTTAAAATATGAATATCCAAAATAAATGCATATACAAACTACGCCGCCTTTACCAAACGCTTTCAGCAGGGCCTTTTTTTACAGTAGCGTAAATAACACTATTGTTATTACAGATAGACGTATGCTAGCTTATATAAAATGATGTTATTTTTCTTCGTAGAATTTAAAAGTGGAATAATATATAGGGTGTGGCAAAAAAATTCCAGATTACATACTGCTGTGGTTTGGACAACCCTTTTATCACTGAGATGTATTTTAAGTTGCATATTACGGTTGTTGTGATTTCTTTGTTTGAACAGCTGATTTTCAATTTACCGAGAATATTCACAATTTTGTTTTGTTTTGAATAAGTTTAGTTTAAGGGCTTATTGTATGATTTTAATTATGTAGTGTTAAGATTTTTTAATTTTTCCAGTCATTCAAATGTCTATTGTTCGCTTGTGCTGATTTAATGCGTATTCTATTTAATATTGTCGTTGTAATGTTTTACGTCTGCGTTGTACGAATTTTGAAAGAGGGATTTTTGTAAGAAAAACAATTGTAGGATTTTGTTAAGGACTTCCTTGTTCGACTATTGACGGGAGTAGACGTATTTCTTTAATCATTGTCGCCATTTTGTTATTCATCTTGTATTGTTAAATTTTATTTTCTTCTTTAATTATAATCAATCAAGGAATTATTTTTATAATAATTGTTACGGCCGTTTGCACCGTCTGTGATTAACATTTTAATTAACTAATCAAAGATTAAATTTAATTACGAATTAAATATGAATAGGATTGCAACCGAACAATTTAATTACATGATTAGTTAATTAAAAAGTTGCGACGGAAATATAGGTTGGTAGTGCGTTATTTAGGTTTTAGTCAAAATCGTATTTATATTGGGAACACTGTTCATCATAATGAAAATTTGCGCTATGCGAATGCGCGATTTTAAGCGGCATTTGAAAGTTTATTGGAATTTAAGCTGAAGAAATTGCTACAGAATTAGATATTGAAATAAAAAAGTTGAGTAGTAGTTTTAAAATAGAAATTAATATGTGAATGCAGGTTTTTTTTTATTATGCAATTCTTTTATTTGTTTGTTCTGCAAATGCTCTAATTTTTTGATACTTTATTTGACCTCTGACCTATTACTTGTTAGAATTATTTTATTATTACCATCATTCCCTTATATATTTTGTTCCTTTTATTTAATAAATAAATGGTTAATTACATAAGGTAAAGTCAGGTAATTGTGTAACCGGGGCAAGTGTGTAGTTTGGCTACATTTATTCTTAAAATTAAAATATGGACGTCCTCTGTTATATTACTAATGTACTAAACTTCATACTAGTTTTACAACTAAAAAATCACGTCTCCTAACGTGTAATAACTTAGATATCTTGTAAATTTATCATACTTATTAAAAACGCATCAGTATAGTATTACACACTTGGCCGAACTAAAGGATAATGCTATTAATATATAAAATGCGGAACGGAACTTGCCCTATTTTGCTGGGTAAGTGTGTAGTATTGACAGTGTTTAAAATTTCTTTTTTTTTTTCTAGTAAACCGTTGGTAATTATAAAAGGCGTATCTATTGAAGGCTTACAACTAGGTATATATTACGTACTTATATGTGTAAAATTTATCAAAATGTCTTATTATGTGAACAGTGTTACATTTTCTTCACACTATGCAATTTTTACTACACACTTACCTGACTCTACCTTACACAATATTTCTTTTAAAAAAATCAAAGTGATAATGCATTTAGAGTAAATAAAATATGTTTCGTTAATATGTTCAAAAGTTGATTTCTATATAGCAATGAATTACAAATTGTTGAAATAATCATTAATTAGCAATGCCTGTGTCGCAGCAGGTACGTCATATCAACAGCGTCATAATTAATCTCATGAAGTTGTCCATTTAAAATTTCTTGATTTAATTTTTCTTCATTGACTTCCTCTTTACCAACATTTATGGCTATATTGTGCAATACTGAGGTACCAACTATTACTGCCATAAAGGTATCCAGCTTTAAGCGACAACCATATGCCAGTATTGGAAAACATTCTTCTTAGAAACATGCTATCAATGACATTGCTTGTTGTAATATGGCTCTCATTATAATGATTTTTCACAACTGTTTCAGACTTTAACAGTGGGGTCAATAAATATGTTTTTGAGGCATATCCACTGTCGCTTAGAGAAAAGAATGGATCGTTAAAGTGTGTATTCCCTGGCTATCGTACTACGATATTCATTATTTTTAAATTAGCATCATATAAAAATTGTGAATTTATAGAAAGATATCCTTTCCTATTACGAAATACTCCGGGTCATTCCCACCTGAAACCATGAGTAATCCTCAAATACATTTATTGTCAGTTTTTATTTCGGGAATTAATTTTTGATTTACCTTGGACTTTCTAAAACCCCGTCAAATATACACTTCTTGCACGCCGCTATTCCTTGCTCTAATCTTCAAAGTGAACACTTTAATTAGCTAGCTATTTCAATTAGTCAAGATATTTGATTATAACAAAACCCATAGCATAACCTATAATCGCCTATAAACACGATGGTAAACAAAGAACTACGACTTGTGCCAACTTTAATTATGACTTAACTCGTACCTGGGTACTGATTAAAATAATCACGAATTAAGGATTTAATAATTAGTTAAGCAGTCGGTGCAAAGGAATTTAAAGTTTAATTATGATTAAATGTTAATTATAACTTAATCACGAACGGTGCAAACGGCCGTTAATGTATTAAAGTGTATACTTTGTGAATATAAAATCAATTATTATTTTTTTGTTTAGGAAGGTTTTTTTTTAGTCTCTCATTTATATTTTGTTAGAGTTAATTTTTCTGTTAATCTATTTTGCTGCTTCAATTTTTTTTTATCACCTCGTTTGGGTGAGTAGAAACATTTGTCCACGCTTAAATTATATTAATTTGTGAAACAACGTGGATAGAAATTCAAAGGTTTTGTATATTGAATAATCTTCCTGAACAAATAAACCTTTCTTTTTTTGCTTTGCATAGGAAATAGCATTGTCCTATTTTAAATTAGAGTCTAGTGCAGTTTTTATTTTCGGCCAGAACCTTCAGTTCAGAAAACAAATAAAATTTAGTAGTGGAAGAATTGCGAGAAACATCGAGAGAATATTGTGAACGCTATATTTATCGTATATGTTTGCTTCGAATCATTGAATGAAACAATACGGAGCACCTTGTATGTTAAAATATAAATTTACATTTTTCTAATTATTTTCATGACATTTTTTACGATAAATGTAACATATGTACAGTAATAATAGTACGACTCCTGTAGGCAAATTGAATACAATTAAGCGCAATTGGTAGCGTCTTCGCCAAAACAATCCAATTAGGGCCATAAAGAACGCATAATGTATTAAACGAAAGAAGCCAACTGCTTGAAAACAACATCCGCTCCTAAATCATTTTTTTTTTCTGTCTCTTGCAAATTCATTCACTCGCTCACCATTTGCCTTTTTTGGTTCGTCTAGTTTCTTATATGGCTAGCCGGTGATTCCTTGGTCACTGCAAAACAGGTTGTATTCCACGTTTCCTTATCCGACTTCATTGAACAGTCCCAACTAGACGCAGATAGGTTACACTCTATGCGACATGGAGACTATGTTTTATATGGTATAATAATGTTAATTATAAATCATGAACTAAGCAGAGGATGTATGATCTTATCGAGTAGGCAGTAGATGTTTTTCGACAGAATGGCGTATTTCTTGAAAAAAGAGAAAATGCGAGCGTGTATGCGGAAATACTTGCAAAAAATGCTTAATTAAAGAACAAATGCAATAATTGCTTATTTAATTATGTGTAATGTGTGTACAGTAAAAATATTTCTGTACAGATTTGTACAAGGTACCGGGATATATTGGAATAGTTGGTATAATTTAATGGATAAAAAGGGGCAAAGGAAAGAGTTTGGGATAGTTTGGGGCATCAGGTTAGCTAGGTTATAGTAGAACCTTTGAGGTACCTGCTAGTGGTGTGGTCAAAATCGCACCACGGTTAACGCCATCGTGGTAACGTGGTACCGAAAAGAATGTGTTATTTAAATCACTGTCTCACTCTCTCACTGCCAATCTGGCTATAGTTGCCCAGCGGTCGCGTCGTGACTCAGCGTGATGAGAGAGGGCAGACAAATACCCAATAGAGCTATTTATTATACAGGGTGATTCTCAATATATGCGACAAACTTTAAGAGCTGATTTCTGAGGTTATTTTGATCATAAAAGTTCATATGAGTATATGTCCAAAACGGTTTGGTTTTAAAGTTATTGAATGTTTAATATAAATTATGAACTATGACTAACAGAATATAATATCACAGTTTGGTTCTTCAAAAACTATTGTGTGTGAGAGGGAATTCTTTATTTGTCATTTCAATATTTGTCAATAGTTGTCGGAGTATTCATTCAGTTTATTGCCAGTTTCTGTTTTCTAAAATGAATTACCCGGACGCTGAGATGTGTGATATTTATTTCGTTTACGGTCTTGCAAATGGAATTCGCGTGCTGCTAGACGTCTTTATGAAAAACGATACCGAACCGAATCATCCCGCATCATTCAATTATTGTGCTGCCTTCACCAACGTCTTTTAGTAAACAAATTTTAAAAAACGGACGACTGATAAGCGCACCCATATACAGTGAGAACTCCACAAGTTGAAGAAATGGTACTAAATGAATTTGAAGAACATCCTACTACAAGCACCAGAAAAATTGCGTTTGCTTTAAAAATTAGTCAGGCCACAGTTTGGAGAATACTGAAAGATCACTGTTGTATCCATATCACATTTCAACGGGTGCAGGCACTTTTGCCGGCAGATTTTTCCGCAAAGAGTGCTTTTGTCAATGGATGCAACACAAAATCGCATAAAATCCTGACTATTTGGCTCAAATATTCTTCATCGACGAGGCTACTTTCTCTAGAAAACGCATTATTAATTTTCATAATAATTCACATATGGGCCGAAGAAAATCCGCACGAACTAGTGAATGGCCGTCATCAACATCATTCTCTGTCAATGTGTGGCCGGAAATTGTTGAGATCACATGATAGGTACACTATTTTTTACCGATGCGGTTAAATGGCGAGGTATAACGCAATTTTCTTGAAGAATACCACTACTGGCTGGAAAAAGTTCCGTTGCAATTAAGATTACAAATATATATTATGCATGACGGTGCTCCAGCCATTTTAGTTTAGTTGCTCGCGAGTTTTGGACAATACGAATCTAGATCGGGGATAGGACGGGGAGGTCCATAATCCGTGTCCTCCTCGGTCTCCAGACTTAAATTCTTTGGACTTTTTTCTCTGGGGTCACCTTAAATCATTAGTTTATACGACTCCCATTGAAAATGTCGATGAACTGAGAAATCGTATTATCGCAGCTTTTCAAACATTCGAAATAACCCCCTGGTGATTTTAGTGACTCAGCACAGCCAATATGGGAGGATAAAAGCTTGTATTGCAGTTGGGGGCGGTCATTTCAACAGTTAGTATAAGTTAATTTTGTTTTATTAATTATTTTGTTAATTTATAATAAAACATTAATTGTTAACTTACTATTAAACATTGTACAACTTTAGAACTAAGCGATTTTGGACATATGTTCTTATGAACTTTTATGATCAAAATAACCTCAGGAATCAGAGCTGAAAGTTTGTCGCATATATTGAGAATCACCCTGTATTATATTAAGTTAGACATTATGCTCGCTATGAAAAGTCATTTTTATAGCAGAGTTAAATCTTTTCTTTTTACCTACGTATTTTTTATATCTTGTATTTGTCCCCCAAAATTAGATATACAATATTAAACAGGAGTAGTAAATAAAAGTCGTGAGTTAGTGGTACCAATTTGTCTTTAATTTCAGTTACTCATTCTTATTATTCTTCTTGCCTAACGTTTCGACCAATTTAGGCCTTTTTCAAAGGTTAATAAATTTCACTCATATGTTTGAATATTCCTAATTTAGTCGGGCATTCTCTGAAAACGTGCCCCTTGAAGAGTGTTATTTTGTAGGTCAATCCCTTTACTCAATAGCATTCCAACATTCCAACTTCAGGTTTTCTTTCTTTTCCCTTTTTTTCATATTTTTAAATAGTTTTCCATTTTTTCACCTTTTTTGCATATGTCTATTTATAAATTTTTTGTTTTTTTATTTTTACTTTTTTTGAAACCTTTTTCACACTTGTTTTTTTTGAATTTTATACGCCTTTTTATTGTTTTTTTATATTTTTTAACTAATTAATTTAAACATTTTTACTTTTGCATTTATTTTTTAAAAATTTTCAGTTTTTTCGAGCTTTTTACTTTCTTTATCCCTTTTTCCGTTTTCTCATTAAATTTTCGCTATTTTTAACATTTTCTCCAAATCTTGCATTATTTTTAATTTTTTCTATTTGTTTATTTTTTTTTAATTTTTCCCATCATCTTTGCAAATATTTCATTGTTTTTAAAAAGGTAGGTAGGTATATAGTACACAAACCACACCTAAACGTGTTAAACTCGCAAAACCAAACCAAAGTCAAAACAAAGAAACTCCGTAACAAGTCGCAGATCACAGCAAACTAAATCTGAATAGGTATTTTCTATTCTGTGAAGTGGTTAAGGTTTAGAACCAATGCACCCGATGTGTATGAGTGCAATAGCTCCGGGTGCGGCACTCTGGCGCGCATATAGTTCAATCGAGTCCAGGGCTGCATTTAGTTCCTTGCACCTGCACCCAACGAATTAACAAACCCGCTCTTTTATGAAAAGCGAACTTGGTGCACCTACTCCGATAAGAACTCCAAAAGAACGAGTCCGACCCGGAGCAGTCATCCCTAATTTACAAATCAAATAGCGGAAAATATTAAAGGACCTTATTCTATTTTGGATATCTTAAATATTTGCTAATATATTTTCGTTTACTGCAAGCAAATGCAAAATATCCTCGCAGGTACTACAAGTTTCTTGAATACATCTCTACTTTTGTGCGTATTTTCCTCAGGTTAATAATGATTATTTTGTGTTTGCCCTCTTGACTGTTTGATTGGTCACTTCAAATTATTTTGAACAAAAAAATATTCACCTTTCTGAATTCTTACCAAAAATTATCTGATAATAATATTCAATTTCGATTTAAAGATTGCATTAAAGTTCCTAAAGATGAATCTACTTGTATTTGTAAATTTTTGGGGTGGATGCATAGTTCGAAATTTGATCGAGTAAAATCGTCTAGAGTTGATGGTAAACGTTTTCGAGTAAACATTTTCGAGTAAAATTTACTCTTCATCTTACTCTGCGTATTAATTCACTCTATATTAACTCTGTAAAAATAAGCGCCAAATTAGAGAAGGTTTTCACTTAAAAAAAGGTAATTTTTCACGTAAGTTCACGCAATTGATATTAGTTGTTATATAATAAAAGGGCACAATAAAGTTTCCGTAAATACATATAATAATAATTTATTGCTTCTCCAAATGAATGCAGCGTGTTAAAAACATTTTCCAACTTATTTGTGTGACATTTTGCAATTGAGGTGGAAAACGATAGAATATTGAAGGAATTCTGTGAGATTACGAATTAGATTTCAAGTCATAATTATGTATACAATTTTGCATATACAGGGTGGGCCACCGCATTCGCGTCGGTTTATATACGAAAAGTGGTAACATACTTTCAATTTTTGTTTTGTTAAGGGTTATATAGGTTCAGAAGGGCCGCATTTCAAAATTATCTTGAAGTATATAGGGTGACTCAAAGAAAAGATACACACCAAAATTGTGAAAAATTAAATGGAACATCCTGTGTATTATGACATATTTTGATAGTACAGACTAAATAAAGACAAGTTGGTGATAAGTTTCTTATACCTAACTCAACTCGTGTACGAGGTAATTAACTAATCTTCAAAATGTAGGCTAAAATTTTTAACTAAACCCCAGTGACCAACTATATTTATTTCATATTTTATAAATATTTAAAAAATATTAAATCTTTCTTGAATATTAGTTATATTAATATAATATGCATGACAATATATTATAGAAAATATGTTAGGAAAACATTTGAAAAAATTATATATGTTATGTAGCATTAATAATATTTTATTGCCAAATGTTTTTCTTACATACATTTTTCATAACTCTGCAAGAAATATTTTTCTTTGTATTTTTGTAAATATTTATTTCATATAAAAAAAGATGCAATTTTGCTTTTGTGCATTTTGGTGCGTAGGACGAATATATAAAATGGGTAAACTATGCATACATACTAAGTAGGTATGTACCTTTTAAAATGATATTTTAAAGATTAAATTAGATAAATATATATCTATTATGATTTAATTTAGTATCTAATTGTAAGTTGAGCGCTGTAACTTTTCTATTAATATTCTGCGTTTTTGTATTATATTATTTGTAATATTGGTAAGTTGCGAACGTCAAACACAACACACTTATTCATTACGGTGCCGTGTTATTATGATTTAGTATGTGTTTATGCGTCTATGGATGCGTGCGTATCATCAACGTTTTCATTCGTTGTCCGTTACTGTTATAGTTTATAATAGTATCACGATTAGGGCAGGATTAGGGTTAACTGTGTAATTAATTGTTGCGGGGTGTGTTTTAGTTGTGGTGACTACGAGGTAAGCAAAACTTTGAACATTTCATGGCATTTATAAGATAATTGGAATGTCAATATCGCTATGTATCAGAAATCGTTTTAATAATATAATGTTAGAATTTTATGCAATTATATTATGTATGCATCTACCAGATAAATTGCTAGTTGATTTGCTTAAGAGATTATCTCGGTTAGACTAAGCGTCATACCT
Source organism: Protaetia brevitarsis (assembly GCA_004143645.1). Classification (NCBI taxonomy): domain Eukaryota; kingdom Metazoa; phylum Arthropoda; class Insecta; order Coleoptera; family Scarabaeidae; genus Protaetia; species Protaetia brevitarsis. Next base: position 4,212 of record RXPK01003577.1, on the reverse strand, counting down.
CAATTAGAGGTTAGAATACGTTTCTGTTGTGTTATTGTTTGTACGTAGAATGTTTTTCAAATATTATGAAATAAAGTAAATGTAGGTATCATAATTATTGTAAGTTTTAAATGTAGCTAAGACTCCAATTATTTGATGTTATTATTCATGGTATGATCTATACAATTGGCATTGTTTTAGAGGCTGCAACAGAAACGCCATGACGAGCGCCACTACCGAAGATATGAAAAAAGCCAGAGGGTTTGTACCTGGCACCATCAAGACTTAAAAATGAGTATTTTTTATTTTTATTGGCTTATTCAAATGAAAATGATAATGAATACGTTTGTTTCTTATTTAGAACACTTCAATTAAAAATAGTGCTTAATTTGATAAACCTTTCAGTATGCCTTAAAAGATGCGAGAATTATTGATTATTAACTTGTAATGGTGAGTGTGGAAAAAACAGTTCTTGCCTCTTTAGACACTCTATGTATGTAACATAGAGATACTGATAACTTTTCGTTATCGACGTTATACATTCTTAATAACCAAGAACAATTTTAGTTCATTTGACAAATTAAATAGATTGCTAAAAAAATCTAATTTTCCATCATAAATAATATTTTACAAATATTTTAGAAAAAATATTGCGCTTACATTAATTTTAAAATATGGAATAAATATTTTTTTAAATATTATTGAATATTTTATCTATATTTAGAAAAAATATGAAAAATATATTCAAAAACCTCTCACGAAAATTATTTATAAAATATATTTTTAAAAATATCTATGTAATATTTCTGGCTGTTAGGGAAGCATTAAAGTTGATAATAAAATAAAGGTAATGCAAACAAATATACAGGGTGAACAAAAATATACTTTTAAGGGAAATAACTTTCTTATTTTAAGTTGAACACCCTGAATTTATTACCTTATTTAGATTCTAATTTTAACGGTCTTTAAGATTGTATTAATGCTTCGTATACCTATCTGTTATAGTTTCTTAGTAATTTAGAATTTTCATTTTTAAATATTAATTCCTAGCCATTATTTTTTTTTGTTAAGTAGGCTTGGGCAGAATCGCTGTTATTCAACATAGATAGACGATATTTATCAGCCTAACTCTTCAACTGGCTTTTCCTACATACTAAAACGATTTATTTTACGATTGAAAAATCACTTTTTCAATCGTAAAGTGTACTTTGGCGTTAACTCGGATTGGCCGAGTTAATATTTTACTATAAAAGTAGTGGATCGTTATAGACTCCGTCTAGAGTGAAATATTCACTCTATATTTTCCACTGTGTGTTTACGAAGTGCCCAATTTTTGGAAAGTAGCAGTTATTGGTTTCAAAATGCCCTAAAATTTTAATCCTATTATTCTCATTGTTGGAAAAAGGGCAATACAGTGTTTTCGTGATAACACTACCAGTTGTAACAGAAAGTGTTAGGTTAGACATCTACTGGCGGCAAGTGAAGGGGGGTTTTTCATTAAATTCTTTGCAAACTCTTTCTGCATTTTCAGTGCTAATTATTGTAAACGGTAAATTTTTTAAATTGAAAGTTTTCGGTAAGACCGAAAACTTCTACACTACAAAATCCTCTATAACTCATTTTTAATTTTTTTTTTCACGAGCATAATTTCAAGGATCCGTCAGACATGTTGCATAAGCTGTTTTTAAATTATTATGTCTGCAGCGAATTGATTAATTCATTAACTTAAGCAAAATTACACTCGTTTTGCACTTCATTCTTGTTCTACCAGCCTACATCTCAATTAATTTTTATTGCGTATTTATGTATTTATTAATAAATGCATTTCCAACTGCTAATGCCAGGTAGGTGCACTGTGACTTGTTATATGACTGGAGACTACCATTGCCAAGCTATGCATAAAAAACGTTTAGTCGATTATACTTTTCATTAAAATCCATAAATCCAGAACCCACGCCATAATTAACCCTCCGCATAAATTAGTATATGCTGAGGTGAGCCCGCATAATTATGCCAGACACGAGAATGCACGCGTTGTAATTTCCGGAAATACAGCGACTCCTCGCATATTTTTCCCCCAGTATGGAACATAAAATCACTGAAGCGTCTTTCCTCCTCGTTCCTACCTCGTGCTACTTTAAAATCTCTTATTACTCGATGTATTTCAATGGAAACATTGTTGTTCCCATAACATTTTTACAACTGTTGTGTTTTGATTTCTTATTTTAGCTACAGTATATTGGGGTTTAATTTTTGTTGTAGATGCATATATGATTTCGAATATGAAACACCAAAATATCGCTACCATCGGGAAAATAAAACTATACAGTATAACATATTACTTGCAATCGTGTTTGTATAAATATGTAACTATTCATTGTGTTGTGCTAGTATAATATACCACGTCCAAAATAGATAGTTTATGTTTATATTAATTAGCAATACTCAATAATCTACCACAATATTCAACCACAAAAAAATAGTACAGGGTTCTTACTTTTTCTTTGGCACAATTTGGGTATGGATATTAGTGATCTTGAATTATAGTAGATATCTATTACCACAATGTTGGTGATTTTGAAATATGGATTACTAATTGTACGAGATCGTTTTTATTAATTGTATGTAACGTGTGTATAAATTGTCTCAAAAGCTACACGCAGCGACATACTTCGTCCGATTATGAATCGAAAACCTTACTGTTTAAATATCGTCTCATGCTTCGTACACAGTAAGAAACTTTTGACACTATTTAACACTAGAAATACACTAGCATTTGTGCAGGGAGGTCCATTCTAAATAATGTTAAAAATGTACCCGAACCTAGTGTAAATAGTAGTGTAAAAAGTACCCCTCAGAAATGGTAAAGTCTATACACTTCTAGTGTAATCATTATTAATTTAGTGTAACTTTTAGTGATGAGCGATATTTCACGAACTGTGATTCTTTCACGGTGAATTGGAGAATCACGGATCACGACCGTGAGTGGAGAATTCTAAAAGCAGTGATTCGTTGATTGCGGTAACGATCAACGGCGAGGCGCGACTGCGCACAAGCAAATTGACGATCACTGCTTGGCCTTGGCAAGTGAACAAATAATATCGGTGAATTAGCGACGCCTAAAACTGTGATTCCCGGTTGCCTTATTGAAAATGGAATTACATGAAACCGATGAATTGAACATACATATTATTACATCAGCTAGAAATGACGGAGGTTATCTTCTTACATATATTTATGTTTTTTCAAAGTAAATATTGATATTCTTTTATATAATTCTATTTATAATCTGCAACTATATATAATAATATTGTATTTATTTTTACCTACTGTCTAATGGCCTCTAGTAGTAAAATTTAAATTTCCCGCAGTTATTTTTAGGAACTTCAATTATTTTGGAACACGAAATTACCAGTGATTTTGTATTAGAATGTGATTAGATTACAAGATTAGTTACTTTGATGTCTTTCTGTTAAAGTTACTAAGAATAATTGTGGGAAATTTAAATCTTGCTACTAGAGGGGATATTGTGTTATAAGATTAAATTTATATTATTAGTTTTAAAGTACTAATTCAAAAACAAAAGTATTTTTATTAAATTGTAGGTAGTAGTATTAAATCACAGCTTTTTTTAAATTTTCGCTCACCGAATTATATCTGTGTTTTATCATTGTAAATGTTACAAAATGAAATTAACTTTATTTCATTTTTTATATTCACTATTTGTGATATTTTTGAAAACAAGTGTGTATACAAATCTTTCCATTAATGTTCTCCTTACAGAAATATTTCATATATTTTTCAACTTTAAGTCAAATGTTACTTTATCTAATGCTGTGTTATAATTGTTATTAAAACATAAAAATAAGATTAATTTTAAAAATCATAAAAAATATTTCCATAGGTCTAATTGTCTGCATTTTCTCAAACTACGCAATGCCTCTCAGAACTTATATCCATCTTTACTTTTCGCATTACAGTTATGTTAGCTTTTTTTATTACAAATTTGTAAAAATATAAATTTGAGTTTTTCTTTTGATATATAAATGTTTTCCAAAACCGAAAATGTGCATGGTAACTCTAATGCGAAAAGAAAAACTCCTCACCTCCTAACCTTACTAACCCAGTCATAAGTACACACGATTATACGTGATTAATACTAAGATATGATATCGATGAGGTCAATACAAGTGATCGCACCAATCACCGGTTATAATCACCGATATTTGAATC